>JAQQSY010002358.1:0-13733 GCA_028646535.1 Procyon lotor
CCAGATGCTGTCAGGGGTCTAGAGCAATAGGAACTCTCATTTACGATTAGTGGGTATGCAAGATGGTTTAACCACCTTGGAATTTTCTACTTCTGATAAATTTTTTTGTAAGTCTAAAACTGCTCTGGAAAACAAAGTTTCTTGAAAAAATTTTAAAAATTCTACTCTGTAAAATAAACAGGTGAAACTGGATATGTAACTTATGAGCAGATACAAAAGTGGAGGCACAGAAAGATTAAATAACTTGCCAGGTCAGTTTTAGTCTGTGGTCAGCCCTGGAGACCGTTCTGGTTCAGATAATTAGATATTCTTATTTTATCACATACTTCCATACATATAATCTCCGCTTTATACTACATTAGCCTGTTTTGTCACACTACCACTTCCTAATTAAAAAACATACAAAAACAAAACAAGCATTTGTAAGCCAACAGTCTTTCCTAGAGAGTTAGAGGTCATAGAGAAAAGCAACACCAAATAACAAATATAAAAACCTAAAATAGCATGTCTAATTTCCAACCTTTAAAAGTCTCATAAGCTACTTGTCACTGGTATTTCTTCTTGGCCCATTGTCCTAAGAAGAATCCAACTTTCTTTTTTTTTAATATTTTATTTATTTCTTTGTCAGAGAGAGAGAGAGAGAGCGTGCAAAAGCAGGCAGAGGCAGAGGGAGAAGCAGGCTCCCCGCTGAGCAAGGAGGCCTATGCGGGGCTCCATCCCAGGACCCTGGGATCGTGGCCTGAGCTGAAGGCAGTCGCTTAACCAACTGAGCCACCCAGGCGTCCCAGAATCCAACTTTCTGTAGTTTTCTGGCTGTTGTTCTTCAATCATTTCTCTCCTATCTTTTGCCTCAACAGTTCTAAGGAAGAAAAATGAGAGATGAGAAAATATGTACCCAACATTATTTCTCTTATGTTATCATGAAAACATCCTAATTATTTCTTTGGTATTTGTTTGGCTTTCCCACCAGGTAACTTCACCCACTAGCCCAAGTAGCACATCAGTTGATTACTATTCTTGTAAGGATGATTACTTTCCAAAGAGATGAATATTGGTGGTTTTTCTTGGGCCATCCTGTATAGATAATTACATTTTGCACTTTCACAAAAATCTCCAAATTAACATCATCATTCATAACATAATTTCTCTTTATATGCTGAATACAGAAACTGTGTCTTTTGTTGTTGATTTACAAAAACTACTTACTAGCGATTTACTTGGGCATAAGTACATAAGTTTTAATGATTGCCTTTCTTTGCCTATAAAATGGATATGATAATAGTCATTACTTAATAAGGTGATTGTTAAAAAATTATATGAGTTAATATGTGAAATCCAGAACTATGTATCAATTTATTTCATTATATTATAGCTAATATTATCAGCAGATATGTAAGAAAATCTTTAAATTTAAAATATGCTTATACTGTAATTATTTCATGGAAACCTCATTTTGAAACTATTCCTTTAAAATCCAATTATCCATATATTTGCAAATTGCAACTTTGTACTTGCAATACAAATAACAAAAGTTATGTTTATTTATGGAATTTCATTTTTATGTTATCCTATTATGAAAAAGATTTGTAGAAGAAAAATTAGGGAATTTTCTTTCTCTTTAGTGATCAAATAAGTTAAACTTTTTATTTCAGTCATACTAAACTCCATAAAACTTTTTCTTAAAAATCTGTCACCAAATGCATATCCAGTTCGCAGTTAATGGATATAGTGTTTTTTTTTTTTCTTTTCTAAATATTTTAAGTAATCTCTATACCCAACATGGAGCTTGAACTCACAACCCCGAAATCAAGAGTTTCCTGCTCTACCAACTGAGCCAACCAGGCATTCCTGGATATTTTATAGAGCTAATGTTATTTATGCCTGACACAATCTTTTAGAAGGCAATATGATAATAGCATGAACCATAAACATAGACATATTATTTGAATGAGTAGTAATTTCAGCCATTAACTTTTCAAAAAAGCAAAATATTTGCAGATGAATTTTTAACCTAGCATAATCTTTAACTTCAATAAAGAATATTATTTCTATTATTTCTATTTAATTTTTATTCACAATAATAGATATGAGTGGGTAAATTTGAAAAAACAATCTGAAGCTCCTCATAAAATAGATCATAGAGAAATAAAATTATGGAACACTATGAGATATAACAGTCTAAATTAAAATGTCTATTCATCTTCTGAAAAATTATTCATTGAAAACAGATTGGATAGTGCATTTGAACTTCATCTACATTGTTATGTGTATCAGTAGTTCATTCCTTCTTCTACTGAGTAGCGTTCATTTATGTAATTGTACCAGAGATGGTTTATTCACCAGTTGAAGGATCTTTGGGTACAGGATTTCGTGTGGTGGAAGAAGCCAAAAGGCTGCATTAATGATTCTATTTGTGACTTTGGGAAACAGACAAAACTATAGTGAAATAAAACGGATTGGTGGGGGGCACCTGGGTAGCTCAGTGGGTTAAGCCTCTGCCTTTGGCTCAGGTCATGATCTCAGGGTCCTGAGATCAAGCCCCGCATCGGGCTCTCTGCTCAGCAGGGAGCTTGCTTCCTCCTCTCCCTCTGCCTGCCTCTCTGCCTACTTGTGATCTCCTTCTCTCTGTCAAATAAATAAAATAAAATATATATATTAAAAAAACAAAACAAAACGGATTGGTGGTTGGCAAGGTTTGGAGGTAGGAGAAAAATGGATTTCAGAGGCCTATGTATTTCCTGGGCCTGCTTTAACAAATTACCACAAACTAGATTATTTAAAACATATAAGTATTAGAAGTGATTCTGGTGAAGTCTGGGATGGAAATAAGAAACATGTTATTGGACACTGGCAGAGAGGTAAAAAGACCGTCCTTAATTATAAAGCGACAGAAAATTTTCCTGAATTGTTTTGGGTGGAAAATAGAACTTAGAAATAATGAATTTGGATATTTAGATAAGAGAATATTTAGACAAAGTGTTGAAGGCATGGCCTAGTTTCTCTTTGCTGCTTATAATAGAATGAAAGCAAAATGAGATAAAGTGAGGAGGAAAATGTTAACCTGAAAGGAATTGGTACCTGATGATTTGGGAAATCCTCAGCATATCTACATTATTAAAGATGAGCAAGCCTACCCTGGACAGAAACTTGCTCCAGCATGGACCATATCCAGAGTCCCACCCATACCAGACTTAGAGGACTCAGAAGACGAGACTGGGGACTTTGAGTTGGTAGCATTTAATTGATGAGATTTTGGATATAAAGATGATGTTGGAATGAGGCAAGACTTCGGGGAAAGTTAGGACTGGGTGAATGCATTTTGCATGAATCTGAGGAGAGTGGAGGGCAGATTGTTGGTTGAATTGTGTCCTCCGAAATCAAGTCCTAACCCCTGCTGTCTATGAGTGACCTTATTTGGAAATAAGTTCTCTGCAGATGCAAGCAATTTCAGATAGGATCATTCTGTGTTAGGGTAGGAACTAAATCCAATGACTGGATGTCTTTATGAGAGAGAGGGAGGTTTTAGATACAGAGACATAAATACATAAATATACAAGGAGAACTTCATGTGAAGATAGAGGCAGATATAGTGAGCTGTCCTCAGGGTAGAATTTCTAAGTACAAATTTAGAAGCATCCTATCTAATCCCAGATATTTTGTAATTTCCTTTTTAAAGGTTTTTTTGTTTGTTTGTTTTTTGTTTTTTGTTTTTACCCTACTAAATATAGAGAATAGGAAGCACCAAGGTGTAGTGATGCTGGTACCACAAATTTAGGCTCTGCATTTCGTAGCTTTCAGAACATAGAGCTAATTATTAAATCTGTGTTTGAGTTCTCTCATCTAGAAATAGTGAATAAAATGGAATTGCCTTGTATGGTTGTTACTGGGACTAACTGAAGTGATATCTGGCCAATGAGAAGAGAACTTCTGGTTTTCTCTGTCTGCTTCCAGAACACTTTTGAACACACTAACATATATATAGTTTTTGGCCAAATACCTCTGACCCCACCCAGATCTGTCCTTTCAGTTTGTATTTTCCTTTGTCTCTTCAAGCCCTCATTAACACTTACCTGTTTCAGTCACGTTTGTCTTTTCACTGTTTTCACCATGACGTTCTTTGTTATCTTGATTCTAAAACACAAGTTGCATGCACGTGTGCATTTTATCTTTATATTTTATAATATAAAGATACTCTTTATATTTTATCTGTAAAATTTATATTTTATCTGTAACTTCTATTTTTGGAACAGAGAAGGTCCTCAAAGCTCAACTTGAAAAAAATTCTTATCAGAAGTCCCACAGAAATGACTTTTAAAACTTCAACGCTCTAATTTAGCTTCCTGCGAGTTTTCTAACTTTTCCAATAGAGATGGCAGCTGATGACCAGGAAAGTTTGGTAACTGTGTTTTTGAGGAAATTATGAATGCTTTTATAGAAAAAAAAATTGCTCAAGTGTTATTTTACCTAGTTGTCAAACTAAGAGTTAATGTACATTAGAAATGCTTGCCTTAAAATGTAGACATAGGCTAAGTTTGACTATTTTATAAGTGAAAAAAATTGGATTTGCTGTTTCAACTAAACAAACAGTTGCATTTCTTATATCTTCGGAGGGTAAAAACCACAATGGTTATTTATGGTCATAGAAATCTTTTAAAAATGTTTTTAACAGGAAACAAATGTTTATGACACTTAGTTTGGAATGAAGATCCATCTATGTGACTGACATGCAGAAAAAAATCTCAATATGAAAATACCTAAAAGTGGTACTTGACAGGTTTATCACTGATTATAGCAACAATGTTAGTTTTATCCTCTCACGTCAAAGCTAGGGTGGTGGCACTGTGTATTTTTAAAATGAAAGGTTGAAAGCTTGTGAAAGCAAACAGCCATCATACTAAAAACCAAAAATTAATGCTGTCTATCTTAAGTCATACTCTATTTTGTTAGAAGTGGAGCTAAATTTAGAATCGGTACTTTTTGAAAAATCAAAATTGAAAAGGGCTCATAGGTTTGTGGTTTATCTTTTAATACATGGGAAAATTAATGTAACACTTTCAAAATATTGCAAGTACTTTACACAATGCTGCCTACAAGTGAATAAGAAGCATAAATAAATAAATAAATCCATTTCTTTGTTCTCTTCCTCCCACCCCTTTCTGAATTTTTCTCACATTTTTAGTTTTCCCTCCGTTTTCATTAACCCACCTCCAATCTCAATCAGCATTTGAACACAGTAACATTTATTTAGTTTTTGGCCAAATTCCTCCATCCCCACCCAGATCTGCCCTCTCATTTTGTATTTTCCCTTGTCTCTTCAAGCCTTAATTAATATATTCAGCCTTTGTGGTTAGAGTAGAGCTAAATCCCAATTTGATTCTCTAAAAACGGACAAGGTGGATTCCATTCCTTTAAAGGTTTTGCATTAGAAAAGGGGTATTATCTCATTACATAATGGATGGACGTTGAGAGGTTCTTAAGAGCTACCATGAGTTTGGGGTGCCTGCGTACCTCAGTCAGTTTGGTATCCCACTCTGGATCTTGGCTCAGGTCTTGATCTTAGGATAGTTCAATCCCGCATTGGGTTCCACACTGGGGCTGGAGGGAGCCTACTTTAAAAAAAAAAAAAAATTATGACTGCTCAGCTTGTAGGGCCTATGACTCTTAATCTTGGGGTTAAAGGTTCAAGCCTGTGACTCTTGATTTGGGGGTTGTAGTTTCAAGCCCTACATTGGGTGTAGAGATTACTTAAAAATGAAATCTTGTGGGGCACCTGGGTGGCTCAGTTGTTAAGCATCTGCCTTTGGCTCAGGTCATGATCCCAGGGTCCTGGGATCGAGCCCTACATCGGGCTCCCTGCTGCACGGGAAGCCTGCTTCTCCCTTTCCCTCTGCTTGTGTTCTCTCTCTTGCTGTGTCTCTCTCTGTCAAATAAATAAATAAAATATTTAAAATAAAATAAAATCTTGAAAAATAAGATCTTGAAAAAATAAAATCAACTATTGCAAGTCCACACCCCTTCTCAGTCTTCATTTCTATAAGTGAAACTCACAGGTCTCAGTAAAACAAGCTTTACAAAGCAGAAATAAAGTTGGGAATCACAATTTCATAAATGTCGATGTGCTGGAATAAATTTTACATTATACCAGCTCATCAAATATCAATTTATACATTCTTTACTAAAATATTTCACATTAAAATAGATCATTCTTGAGTTTTTAAATCCCCATTTTTAAAAGAATCTGTAGAGAACAAATAAGAGTTCATCTAGTAAAAAAATTTTTTTTTAAATGTTTAAAATATGCTAAAGTCATGCTTAACTGCCTTTGAAACAAGTATAGAGTCTCAAAGGGAAATAAATTCTTATTGGACACAAGGAAACCAAAACTCTAACACTGTTTCATATTGCTGCCTGGTTACATGATATTAAATAGAGGGGGGAAAATCTGATCTCAAAGCAGGAAAAAGGGAAATCATTTCCCTCCTGAGTTGGAGAAAAATATTAATGGAAGAAATCTAATGAGTGTTATGAAGCTTGTGAAGACAAATATATTTTTTTTTCTTAAGATTTTGTTTGTTTATTTGAGAGAGAGAATGCACTGACAAGCCAGGGAACGGCAGAGGCAGAGGGAGAAGCAGGGTCCCTGCTGAGCAGGAAGCCCAATGTGGGACTTGATCCCAGGACCCCAAGATCATGACCTGAAAGTAGATGCTTAACCGACAGGGCAACTCAGGCGCCCTAAAGATATCTGGATATCACCATCGTCACTTGTTATTTGCATAAGATAAAACCCTTCATATGTATAATTAACAATACTTTGTGGTCCATGGAACAAAAACCTTATGGAAAGAAAATGATCAATTTATGGAAAAGAAAAAAAATTGTGATAACACTAAAATTTTATTGTATTATGCTATTAAAGTTAATGAAACCCAACAATGTAGCCAGCTGGCTACATTAACTTTCTCAACTGTTACCACCTGTTTTTATGGATTGGCGACATCTTTATGTGTTAATAATGACAAGGTTGCGAGTCATCTATTTAAATTCACTATAATCTTAAAATATGTTGGCATGAATCTTAAAATAGACATAGAATAGTACAAATTACAAAACATTTAATTAAGAGTCAGAATTCCTCACTTCTCACCAAAGATCTTAATGTCCCACACACTCTGAACCATCACAACAGCCTGGTGTTTCTTTAATTATAATACTTCTCGGTGAGCTTCCGTTAGGTATTCAGGTTTGTCTTAGTGTGCTCAGATTTACTTCTGTAACCTTTACCTCAACTATAAAAACGTTTATTGGAGAGCAGGCAAGGTCACAGGTGTGACTCATTAGTTGTAATCAAAAAGGAAAGCCAGACTTAGGAATTCAAAAAGATCCAGTAGAACTGAAGAATTAGAGGATTATGAGGTGGAAAAGTTCTGAAAGAAATTAAGGATGCTGAAAAAATTGTGAATGCAGGCATTAGAACTGCACTCCTGTTTGGAGGGAAGTAGGTGAGACATTTAACAGAGACTGGCAGAGCCGGACCAGAATTCAGTGTTTGGTTTATGTTAGCATGAATCACTGTGGGCATTAAATGGAAATACAGTTTTGAAAGTATATATATGACTCTGTCTATCTGATTGGCTTCAGTGACAATCACTCAGAGCTTTTGCCCCCTGAAGCACCCACATTCATATATTCTTTTTATAGAGATGACCATGGGGTGCTGGAGGCAGGCACAATTCTAGGTTTTTCTATCTGAAAGCAGTGAGAATGCATGTGGGTTTCTGTCTCCCTCAACTTCAATCTCTGACTCTCTCATGTACACAAATAATTAAGTATAAACTTCATGTTTCAAATATCAGTGACAAAGGAAGAAAATTTATAAACACCTCATGGAAAAAAAAAGGAAAAGGAAAACATCCAGGTTTCCAGAAATAAGAATTCCATTATTATAACGTAAACCTGTTATTAAATGTAACCCATATATTCCACAAGGTAATGGAAGACACTAATGTAAGACATGTTGACTATTTTAGTGTACTGTATTCCATGTTTTATTTTTGTTAGTGTTTAAAAACATAATTTTCTTTTTTTTAAGATTTTATTTATTTAACACAGAGAGACAGATAGTGAGAGAGAGAACAGAAGCAGGGGGAGTGGGAGAGGGAGAAGCAGCAGGCTTCTCTTCAAGCTGAGCAGGGAGCCTGATGTGGGGCTCCATCCCAGGACCCTGGGATCATGACCTGTGCCGAAGGTAGACACTTAATGACTGAGGCACCCAGGCACCCAAAAATACAATTTTCTAATAGCTTCCTTCACTTGTCAGAATCCCAGTCTTTTTTTTTTAAACAAGATCTGAAATATTTTAATTGCATGAGGATTTTAGAAGTGTATTACAAGGTATCAATAAAATACTATATGTGGGGACACCTGGATGGCCCAGTTGGTTAAGCGTCTGCCTTTGGCTCACATGATGGCTCACATCATGATCCCAGGGTCCTGGGATCGAGCCCCACATCAGGCTCCTTGCTCACTGGGAAGCCTGCTGCTCCCTTTGCCTGCCTCTCCCTTTGCTTGTTTGCATGCTCTCTCTCTCTCTCTCTCTGACAAATAAAATCTTTAAAAAAAAATAGTGTATGTAGCAATGTTTCTCCCAAATTACCTGACACATAAATGACTGTAAAGTAGTGTCACTTATTAGAACTGAAAATAAAATTCTAACATAAAAACAGTGTGGAGATTCCTGAAGAAATTAAAAATAGAGCTACCCTATGACCCTGAAATTGCACTACTGGGTATTTACCCCTAAGAAGCAGATGCAGTGCAAAAAAGGGCCACATGTATCCCAATGTTCATAGCAGCAATGGCCACAAATAGCCAAACTGTGGAAAGAGCCAAGATGCCCTTCAACAGATGAATAGATAAAGAAGATACGGTTTATATATACAATGGAATATTATGCCTCCATCAGAAAGGATGAATATCTAACTTTTATATTAACATGGACAGAAATGGAAGAGATTAAACTCAACATTAAAAAAATGTTGAGTGAAATAAGTCAAGCAGAGAGAGTCAATTATCATATGGTTTCACTTATGTGTGGAGCATAAGGAAAATATGAAGGACATTGGGAGAAGGAAAGGAAGAATGAATTGGGAGAAAAAGGAGGGGGAGATAAAACATGAGAGACTATGGACTCTGAGAAACAAACTGAGTGTTTTGGAGGGAAGGAGGGCAGAGGGTTGGGTGAGCCTAGTGGTGGGTATTGAGGAGGACACGTATTGCATGGAGCACTGGGTGTGGTGCATGAACAGTGAATCTTGGAACACTGAAAAAATAAAAAAATAAAACAACAAAAACTATATTTCTTGAGAAAAAGATATACAAGTTTTCTGCCTTTTGCTTCAGACTTCTCAGCCCCAGTGTGAGGGATATTTGAAGAAGTCATTTGTCATCAGTGGGCAGCACAATAGTGGGGCAAAAAGCATTGGACCACGAGGCAGAAAGCCAGGAAAGCAGGATGTGAAGGTGGCTGATGATAATACCTGGAAAAAGCATAGAATAACATTAAAAAATTTGGAAGCTGAATATAAAAGAGGAAAGAAAGTTAGTCAGTGTCTTGTTTGACCATGCTTTTAAGATTTGTATAACATTCCTTACTTATGTATTGTTTTACGCACCTAACAAGGAAATCATTTGAAGATAGCTTTAGTTGATGATCTAAGAGCTTTGATGAAAAGGAGACATTTTCTGTTTTCTCAAATCACTGAAACTGGCAATTTTTTAACTTCTGAAAAGCCATGCCATTAAATACCTACATTGTGCCTAAATGGAATTTTCTAGTAAGAGGAACAGGTTTTCTTTGGAGAATGATCTGAATTCAGGGCAGGGGCAGGAAATGTGCAAGATGAGCTGTAAGTTGTCATACCAGAGACCAAGCGGTTATGCCCAAAGTGCTCATATAAAGAGGTTCTCACCAGCAAATTATTAGACAATTAGATCATCAAAGACCACAAATGATTGGATCACATCAAATATGTTTAGATCTCTGAGTTTATAATACTAAAATATGAACTAGTAGCTCATTATTAACTTCTAGCTCATTATTATTAGATCATGTCAGTGGATTTGTTCATATGAAAACCGATGCAAAGAAAGAAATAAGTATATGTGAATAGCTGCTTATATCACAGAAAGAGAGATACCAAGATACTACGTGTCTTGGGTGGAGAAGCTAACACTATCTTTGAAGTAGTTCTAAAAATGAACAGATTAAAAACTTAACGTAGGGGCACCTGGGTGGTTCAGTTGGTTAAGCGACTGCCTTTGGCTCAGGTCATGATACCAGACTCCCAGGATCGAGTTCTACATTGGGCTCCCTGCTCAGTGGGGAATCTGCTTCTCCTCTGATCCTCCCCGGTCTCATGCTCTCTCTCTCTCTCTCATTCTCTTTCAAATAAATAAATAAAATCATAAAAAAACCCCACAACTTAATGTAAATTTGACTATGAGCAGTTTCAAACTACTTTATTTCTTCAACAAAATTTATGGGAGAGAAAGAAGATGGAGAGTATGCTTCTGGATTAAAAGAGAATTACCAATTGCAATATGTGAACTTTTCAGGTTTATGCAGACTATAGGAGATAGCTCTAGTTATCTCCCACTGTTCCTGGAATGTAGAGAGTGTGCCACAATTATTTCCTCATAGGGAAGAAAGATAATTCTCTTCTATTTTTATTTTTGGACGTAATTACAGGTAACTGAATAACTTAGAATTTTTTTTAATTTAGAATATTTTTAACTACTGTAGAACATTATTTTGAAGCATGGAAATGTTTGGTTTTTCTCTAAAATCTGTTTAGTTCTTCACATTTTCAGAGTGTCAACAATACTTCAAATAGCATCCTGAATTTAGCAATAAAGAAGGCCACTTTCTTCCAGGAATCCAAAAGGAGTGTGAATGGATAGCATCTGACTTTTTCTGACTTGTTTATTATGACATTTGGTAAACTCTAAATCTTGAAACTTTCTCAGTGTCATTTTCCATTTTGTTATGATATTCAACTTCTATAAGCAATATCTTTCAGCATTATTGGTGACATTGATTTTTTTTGTGTTAGAACTTTGGTTATTTGATTTGTTCTTTTAACCTTGTTCAGAATTGATTTCTCTTCAGTACTGGAAGGACTTTTCATCATTAGTCTTAATATCTATGAAAGTGTTTCCCAAAAGAATAGGGAAAAGAGCTTATGCTTGAGTCATAGTAGAGTTCAATTAACTGAAAATAAAACTCAGGATGATATCCTCAGAATATATATCATCTTTCAGGTAGAATGTAATTAAAATAGGTGAGAGATGCAATGAAAGACAAATTTTAATGCTGGAAATTTTTTTTTAAATTTTTTATTTATTTTATTATTTTTTTTAAAGACTATTTGACAGAGGTCACAGGTAGGCAGAGAGGCAGGCAGAGAGAGAGAGGCGGGGAAGCAGGCTCCCTGTTGAGCAGAGAGCCCCATGTGGGGCTTGATTCCAGGAACCTGAGATCATGACCTCAGCCGAAGGCAGAGGTTTTAACCCACTGAGCCACCCAGGCGTTCCGAAATGTTCTTTTTAGGACATCAGTATGAGAATTCCTTCAGATGCTTCTTGGTGACCTGACTATTTAAACATATATTTGAAACCTATTTTAAATGTTTGTATATATGTATTATACACACACACACACACACACACACGTAACTTGAATTTGAAGAATAGAGAACCTTTCAATATCACTACCTCAGTTCTCTGTATCAGTGGAAATCTTCCTACCAAGTTTTCTAGTTAAAGTCTTACTCAATGTTAGGAGTAATTCAGAATTCTAGTGTTTATAATTTCTAAAATTCTCCAAGACAGAGATATTGGCAGTATATCACCCTTATACTGAATTACTCAGGTAACTCTAGAAATATTGGTGTTGGCTCCTGAAAGTATATATAACCTGACCAGGGAAAATTCACATTCCTATGTGTGTGTTATAACAACAGACCCTTTCCTGATTATAATCAGAAAAAGAAAATTTCAGAAGTTTTATTTCCAGTCTGACCACAATTGGCATGCCAAAACGATAGAACCTTCTTAGAAAATCAGAGTAAGACATTCACTAATTGCATTCTTCCAAATTAGCCAGGTCTTCCTCTACTTCCTAGAAATCCAGCACATGCTTTACTTATTCAAAGTTTACCTTATTCTTTGCTGTTAAACCTCACTGAAAAGTACTTCTTAGGGCTTTTAATAGCTCATTCTTGAGTTTCCCCCATTAATTTGTCATTGTGTATGAACCATGTGATTGTAAAAATGAGCCAGAATAGACATGACTACATAACTCATGTATCTTAAAGTCTAATGCAGGAGATGGATGTTAATCAAGTAATCATAAAAACAAACTTAAAATTATGAATATAGTCAGTGGTACAAAGGAAGTTATATGGTGCGATCAGTTTATAAGAGGATCATTTACCCTAGTGTGTGGGTCCTTTCCTGTGGAAATGATACTGACCTGAGATATGAATGATTACCAAGAGGTAGGCAAAGGAGGAAAGGACACATATAGACACTCTTCAGTGAGGAGAATTTTCATGAGAAATTTTGGGAAATGAAGCTGACGAGATAGGTAAAGTCTTACCAGGGGCTCTGAATGACATAGTAGTTGATGTTGGCATTCATTTTGCTGGCCACTATCTGAATTCCCTTTATAAGTTGGAGGGAATTTTCCTAGTGCTGGGATGCTGGGCTTGTCTTTTCCCTACAGAAAACGAAGGGGCTATGGGGTCCCTGGGTGGCTCAGAGGTTTAAAGCCTCTGCCTTTGGCTCAGGTCATGATCTCAGGGTCCTGGAATCGAGCCCTGCTTTGGGTTTTCTGCTCGGCAGGGAGCCTGCTTCCCCCCCTCTCTCTGCTTCTCTGCCTACTTTGTGATCTCTCTGTCAAATAAATAAAATCTTCAAAATAAAAAAAAAATGAAGGGGCTGAGCATTTCCTCTTCCCACCCTCTGACACTGGTTAACTAGATGCTTCCATGGGACTTTGCATTTGGAGTGAATAAAACCAAGATGTTGAGACAGCTGAAGAATATTCACCATAGCCACGGCAGAGTCACAAGTATTGTAATGATCACAACAAATATCCATGTTCATGGTGGTGTGGCAGGAAAGGCATGTGTCCTAGAGTCAGGATACCTATAGTGGTACCTTAACCTTAACCATACTGTTCATGTGGTATGACCTTGGCTAAATTCTCCGCTGCTTAGCCTTCTGTACAAGGCTGGGTTCTCTAGGAGAGCAGGACCAATAGGATACATGTATATCCTATATGTGTGTGTGTGTGTGTGTGTGTGTGTGTGTGTATGTATATATATGTATATATATCCTATATATTTATAGTTTGGGGAAGAAAAGTTACATAGCAGTATTAAAATTACCTTTCAGTTTAGTAAAAACTTTAATATAAAATAAATGTTCATTTACTTTTCAGTTTTTTTCCAGTGTAACTTTGCATACTGTTTATAAAATTCTCTAGAGTTTCTCCTTGTTTCAATTTGTAATGGCAAATGGTATGCCAGTATTATCATGGAAAATGTGTCCCTCAGAACTTCCGTGTACTAATTAAGATTAGGCTGATTTATTCTCTCATAATATGCCATTTGTCAGTACCAGCTTACTTTCATTAACTGCGTAAGTAAACAAATAAATAGAAACCC
>JAQQSY010002359.1:0-13731 GCA_028646535.1 Procyon lotor
GGTCTGTGAACATAGCAAACACTGGGACATGTTAGTTATATTAATAATAACATTTAGGTTAATATATATGAGCCTGAAGTCTCATTTTATCTCCACTCTATTATTTTATTTAAATAATATATTAATTCTGACATAGCATTCTTTTTGCCCAAAAACATTTCAAAAGCTTGAAGTGAACACATTGGGCCTGGATGGAAAACTGGAGAAAGCGGGAGGAAGCTACTTTGAGTTACAAGGCTTTGTGTCTGCATCGGTCAGGGTCCCACCAGGGAAGGAGAAGTGTATATAGAAACAGCGGTGGGGAGAGAGAGCAGGATAGACACCAAGGGATTGGCTTACACGGTCGTGGAGTCGGGCTTCCGGAGGGCAGACCTGTGCGCTGGCCCCCAGGCTGCTCAGGCAGGAGCCCTCGTACAGGGGAAGTCTGTCCCCCAGGGAAGACCTCCGTCTGCTCTGCGAGTCCTCCCCGCCCCACCAGACCATCAGGAAATCTCCTTTACGTAAGTGCAACTTCCTGCAGGTATTACGTACGCCCACAAAATACCTTCCCAGCAACCCTGAGGTCAGTGTTCAGTTGAATAACCGGGTACTATGGCCAAGTGGACGCCTGCGGCTGGCGGTCACAGTCCCCCCTTGTCAACCTGGCACCGGATGCACCAAAGCCATCCCGCATCCGCACGGAAGGACCCGAGCAAAGCCACAGCCGGCCTAACGTGGTACGACCTTGCTGTGTCCAGCTGCTCACGTGCTCTGGTCCCAGAAGAGGATGAAAGGTCTTTGGGTGGTGTTCACTCTTCTTGTGGAGATCCTGTAACTTAAACAGGAGAGAAAAACTCTTGAAAATTAGCGCCCTCGTTTCTACGACTGGTCACCTGGCTCTAGCTGGTTTTACAACTACCTTCTTCCACTACCCATTCCGTATCCTTCTTGCCCTCAGCACGCATCTTAGCCGGTTGTCATTATCTCCCTGGTCGGGACCCAAAGCTCCACTCCTGAAGGGTCTCGGCCCGACCAGCCCTGCCTGCGTGGGTTGTTGTATTTTCCACTGACTTTAATTACAAGGCATAGTAACATCAGGAGATGCCTACGGGATTCCAGACATACTCTTCTCTGTTCACGTTGTGAATGGCAGTCCCGTTTCCCGTTGGTAGTAAGGATCAATCACCCTCACCAGCACAATGACCCCCTTCTTTGCCTGTCAGTTCAGAGGCATCAGAGCCCAACGTGGCCGGGTGGCCGTCCTAACTTCCAGTTCAATGGGATCATTGTTTTGTCCCCTGGTAGCCGCATTCCCCTCTCTGCAACTGCAACCCTCATGAGAGCAAAGCATAAGGTTATAGGACAGGAAGCAAACACTTTGCCAGGCGGTCACGGGGGTAGTGGTGCGTGATACCACCGGCATCACACCCTTGATTCCTGGACCCATGAATTCTGGCTGGGGGGACATGGCGCCACCCCCCGGACACTGATTTAGGGCACGTACAGCCTCCTGGAGCGCTGTGACCCGGCCCTACAAGGTGTCACCACCTCGCGATGCTATAACTGAGCCTCCGAAAGGCCACTTTCAAACCAGCTGCTTCACGGGAACACGGCGGGCTCGGGGAACTCTGGGAGCGTGGGCCCATTTCTGCACTCCCTCCTGCTCTGAAGTGAGTTCCTCGATCAGAAGCAACGCTGTGGGGAGTACCTTGCGGTAGACGAGGCTCTGTAAGTGCGTGTCTGATCACTTGGGCAGAACTACTGTGTGCAGAGAAGGCACACCCCTACCCAGCGAGTCTACTCCAATGAGGGCAAGGGCTTCCCCTTCTGTGACGGAAGGGGTCCAGTGCGGTCCCCCTGCCGCCGGCCAGCCGGCCCATCGCCCAAGGAAAGGTGCTGCACCGGGTGCTGGGGGCTGGGCGTACGGGTCAGGCCGAGTGAGGATGGAGATCTGTACCACAGTTCTGTCTTGGCCAGGGGTTCCCCCTGCAGTGAAAGCCGCTGAGTCGGGGGGAAGCAGCTTCCGGGCTCTCAGCCGAGCCCCCACTCTGCAGACACACGCATGGCTGCCCAGAAGCCACGTCCTCCCGTCTGTCCTGCTAGCACGGCGCCCGCCTTGCTCAGATAGGGGTGAAAATGCTTGATGTCGAGTCCAGGGACACGCGGCCATTGGTCTGAAACAGCGTGGGACCCCCGTTCCACTTTGCCGCAGAGCTCGTGCCACGAGGTTAAGGTAAAGCCGGTCGAGGGATGTTCTGGAGACATCTGTTTTTTCTCAATGGGAAGGTACATCTTCATAAGGAAAGAGCTCCCGTCCCCAGTGCCTCCCACCTTCCTGCTTGAGACGCAGTGGCTTCGAGCTGAGGCAGCTGTCTTGTGACCATTAGTCAACAAAGATGAGGATAAAAAGACAAGCTCAAGAATATACTTACATGAATATTTATCAGTTATTTGTAAGAGCAAAAATTAGGGCAAAATTGAAAACACAAGTTGCACTAGTAGGTATTTCCCCAAAGGAGGCAAGCATAGTGATTCGAGGGGCTCGCGCACCCCAGTGTTCACAGCAGCAATGTCCACAATAGCCAAACTCTGGGAAGAGCCCGGATGTCCGTCCGCAGGTGAGTGGAGAGAGAAGAATGATGTGGTTCTTATGGAATATTACTGGAACATTACTCAGCCACTAAAAAATGAAATCTTACCATTTGCAATGAAGAGGGTATTACGCTAAGCGAAAAAATCCAATCAGAGAAAGACAATTATCATATGATCTCTCTGATATGTGGAATTCAAGAAACAAAACAGAGGATCATAGGGGAAGAGAGGAAAAAATAAAAGACAAAATCAGAGAGAGAGACAAACCATAAGAGACTCTTAACTCTAGGAAACAAACTGAGGTCGCTGGAGGCTGTTGGGGGGAAGAGGTAGCCAGGGGGACGGGCACCGGGGGGCACGTGATGTAATGAGCCCTGGGTGTTGTGTGCAACCGACGAATCACTACATTCTACCCCTGACACTAAAAAAATTTTTTAACAAGGATAAGAAATGTACAAATACATCCATACAATAGAATATTATGCAGCCATAGATATATTTATTGGCAAGAGAACATGTTTATGATAATTTGTTAGGGGACAGGCTACCAAGAGTTTGTAGGGACCAATTTTTTGTACATATATAAATATGTCTGTATAAAAAAGAAAATAATTGGGGGCACCTGGGTGGCTCAGTGGGTTAAAGCCCCTGCCTTCAGCTCAGGTCATGATCTCAGGGTCCTGGGATCAAGCCCCGCATCGGGTTCTCTGCTCAGCGGGGAGCCTGCTTCCCCCTCTCTCTCTGCCTCTGCCTGCTTGTGATCTCTCTCTGTCAAATAAATTTTAAAAAAAGGAAAGAAAGAAAATAATTGGAAGTTTATAGACCCGTTTGTCAGCACCGGTCATCTTTAGGATGATGGAAATGTGAGTAATTCTTTCACTAATTTTTCTTCAGTGACTTTGTATAATGTGTGACCAAATATTGTAAATATATACTTTGTGGGGAATAGAGAAGAGGTCTGGATTTTCTCTCTCTCTTTTTAAAAAGACTTTATTTATTTTAGAGAGAGACTGAGAGCGCAAGAGTCTCAGGCAGACTCCACACTGAGGGTAGAGCCATCTTGGGGCTCGATCTCACGCCCCTGAGATCATGACCTGAGCAGAAATCCAGAGTCCCCCGCTCAACAGACAGAGCCCTTCAGGCACCCCGAGGCTGGGGTTTTCAGAACACTTTTTTTTATTGTGCTGTGTTAGTCACCATAAACACATCATTAGTTTTTGGTGCAGTGCTCCAAGATCCATGGTTTAGGTACCACACCCAGTGCCCCGTGCAGTCTGTGCCCTCCTCAATACCCAGCACTGGGCCAGCCCATCCCCCACCCCCTCCCTTCTAAAACCCTCAGTTTGTTTCTCGGAGTCCACAGTCTCTCATGGTTCGACTCCCCCTCCGATTTCCCCCAATTCACCCTTCCCTTCCTTCTTCCAATGTCCCCCATGTTTTTCCTTATGCTCCACACGTAACTGAGACCACATGATAATTGACTTTCTCTGCTTGACTTACTTCACTCCGCATAATCTCCTCCAGTCCCAACCCTGTTGGAACACAGTGCGGAGATTCCTCAAAAAATTAACAATAGAGCTACCCTATGACCCTGCAATTGCACTGCTGGGTATTTACCCCAAAGATACGATGTAGTAAAAAGAAGGGCCACATGTACCCCAATGTTCACAGCAACAGTGTCCACAATGGCCAAACCGTGGAAAGAGCCAAGATGCCCTTCAACAGGTGAATGGATAAAGAAGATTCGGTCCCTATGCGCAGCGGAGGATCAGTCAGCCCTCAGAAAGGATGAAGCCCCAACTTCAAGCACTATGGAGTCGTGGGCCTCTCCAGAGCAAACCACTGCAGATAGTTTTTGTGTGAACTCATCGAATGTCCTTGCGGCCTCTGGCACCCTTGGATCTTCTGTTCTTTGCCCTTGGACCTCACTGATACACCTCTCGTATTTCTGAAGAGACCTGGATTCCTTCTCTAGCGTTGAATGTAGCACGCAAGTTTGATGGCTCCTAAAATATTATCAGGACAACACAGAGGAAATATTTTACATTTCTCTCTCTATTTTTCTTCTGGGTGGCCTTTTGACTGGCTGGAAAGTCAATTGAGCCTGTTTGAGGTGGAGATTGGAAATCCCAAGATCAATTTAATGAACATCCATTAGTCGACGGCGCATAAATCCACACAAAATGGGCCATTTAAACAGAAATGTATTCATAGTCATAGTAGTACGTTAGTAATGTCTAAAACCCGGATTTGTTAAGTATTCCTTTTGGACACTTTCACCCACTCAAAATGTGAATTTTTTTTTTTCGAAATGTGAATTTTATGTTCAAAAATCACAACATTTGGTTAAAGCATCTGGGATAGAAAACACCAAATACTATTTTTTGAGGGCTTTCCATAACTATCAGTCAGTGGGACTCTTCTATCTAATAACTAAGGATCATACTAGGAGGATTGCACTGTTTTTTAAATGAGAAGCAGAAATAAAAAAAGACCAACCCCATGCTGCTTGGGTTCAAAGAACACGGTATTTAATAAAACTAAGTCTTAACATAGGTGTGACAAGTCTGGCTTTCTCCTAAAGGACCCACAATGTTTTCCAGCACATAAATAATGAAGGGTTTTAAGACTGATGGTGCCCGTATCTGAGAGAATCCCCGGAGAACGAAAGGGGAGAGGCCTTGCACAGTTAACGTACACACATCTCGAATAAATCAGGATACCAGCAACCAGCGTGACTTCATAAGAGAAGGGCTGCCCGACGAGTCTGATTTTCTGCGAACGAGAGAGAATGAGAGAGAGAGAGAGAGAGAAATCTGACTGCTGGGGAGTGATGGGCAGATTCCTCCCACTTTTCTTCACTGACTGCAAAGACACTGCTGGACCCCACGGGCAGGACACGGGTGCCAGCCGCCAGAGGAGAGAGCAGGTCGGAGTCCCCTAAGGCAGTCTCTGTCCAAGGAAAGCCCCCTCCCAGGTAGCCATGCACAGCGCAGGCCACTTAGGGAGCCCGCACTCGGTCCACAGACCGGGAACGTTGCGTTCACGACACCGAGGGTGTCTCCTCTGCTGGGCGCCAAGCCCTTGACATGGGGACCTGTCCAGGAGACGTGCTCAGGGGCCCTCCATCCCTGGCTGGCTGGTCAGCTCAGGACTCACTAGTGGAACAGAGAAGCCGGGTTCCTGAGACTTGTAGCCAGGGTCCAAGTCTTGGATCCCTACATTTTCAAACTATTTGCTTAGGAAAATCGATGTCTCCGGTTTCAGTTTCCTCGTTTGTACAATGGGACACCAGGGACCAGCTCTATTTTCTCATCGTGTTGTAAGAATCAGAGGAAAACATACATTCAGAAATACTTTGTACTCTGAGGTGCTGGACAGATGCAGGGAGTTCTTTTTAATGCAACTTCTTTGATTCCTTTGGTCAACATTGACTGGATGTCACTTGGAGTTTCTGCCTCGCACACCAGCAGGTGTGGCACAATGCTTAGCCCGTAATAAGTGTTTAGTGAGTATTTATTGAACTGAGTTCAACATGCTCCATTGGCTTAACTTGCATCCCGAGAGCTCTGGGTCACAGCTGCCGATCTGCAGGAAGCTGGGGCCGCGGGGAAGGGGGCATGAGGAAAGGAGTCCCGTCCTGAAAGGCGGGTTTTGCTCTGCCAAGAGTTAGACTTTGCTCTGACTTGGATGGGCTGTCTTTGAAGAGCCGCTGCAGCAAAGTCTACGGTGGGCAGATCTCAGGCTCCCTCCCAAGGTAAAGGTCCTGGGGCTTGGCGTGAGGTCCCTTCCCCAACCTTTAAATGCCACAGAAGACCTGGAACAAGCACAAGCTGAAAGAGAAATCCAGAGTGGGGGCACAAGGTTTGTAGGTTTGTACAGAGCCCCCCCCCTCCCCCAGCTGGGGCAGAGGGGAGGCCAGGGAAGACCGTCTTGGAATAGGCGCCACCTTCATTCTGCGGGAAAATCCCTATCCGATTGCAAAAGGAGCAACGGGTCGTTGTTGTTGAATATACAACAGTCGGAACAGGCGGAGACAGAGACAAATGAGGGCAAGAAAAAAGCCAGAAAAGCAAAATGAGACCCTGACACCTACTACTCTCAAAGATTTTTGTTCCAATTTTCCAATTTTTAAGAAAATGTAGCATGTCCTCTATTACGGCCATACAATTAAGACAAATTTTAATCCTATTAAAATCACTTGAGGACAGTGTTCCATAACGTAGACCCCATATCGTCCCTTTGGAAGGTCAGGAGGGTGGTGAGGCACCTCCTCGTCCCCGGCCGCCTGCCCCTCTCCCACCCCCTGCATGAGGAGTCAGCTTGTACATGCCGAGTCCATATAAGAATGGGAATGCCGAGAGTGGCCCTCAGGGGCCCTGTGAACGGACTCTGCTTCAGCAACAGTGCTCCCTTAGGACGCACACCTGGGGACTGGGAACATTGCTGCTCCGAAGAAAAGTTCGTGTCCTTGGAGGAAGAAGAGAACATGTACAAAGTACACAACCAGCCACGGCCCCCGAGAGAAGGAGGGCAGGACCGCCCACCGCCCCCAAGCAAACGCTGCGCAGCACCCCAGCTGCTATGCTGGGGAGAATGGAGATCAGACTGATGGAAGGACACCTCAGGGGACTCCCCTGTCCCTCGTCCATCACACCCCTTCCCCCATCATGGGGCGCCGAATAGCTCAGTCTTCCCCATGCCCTTTCCTCTTAAAAGGAGTTCCCCCATACGTGCGTCACTGGGAAGCATTCCTTTCCTTGTTTCTGAGCGTTATGTAAAAAGGCCATTATGTATATATTCTTCCATGACTTACCATTTTTCACTCACCGTCATGTTTTTGAGATTTACTCCTGTTGAGTCAAGTACCTGGATTTCTGTCCCATCCTCTGTTCCCACCTACCCGCCACGTACCGGGGATGGCGGCTCTCCCAACAAGGGACGTGGTGGCGGCCCCACTTTGTGTCATCTTCAAGGGTATGAGCCTTTGGTATCACGTGTTCTGGTGTGAACACAGGCAAGAGTTCTTTAGGGCCGTGGTTCCAAACAGTCAGTTGTGATCCTCCGTGGATGAAGAAGTTAATTCTGAAAGATGCAACCGGTATTTTATTTTTTAATGAAAAGGAGATAGAATAGAGCAGAAGAGAATGAGACAGAAGACAGCAGAGAGCATCCTGGAAGAAGCCCTGGGTACTTGGGCTCCCCTCACACACACCTAGGCACTGAATTCTAGTGTGAAATGTGCTCGTACGGTGGCAGAGCGAAGTGTTTACAACATGGGACTTCATCGGAGAGTTCCTTAGCTGGGTCATAGACGGTGTGCACGCTGTCACCATCAGTAGGTGTGTCTGTGCCCTGCAGCCACCGGACAAGTGGCCTCAAATGGGGGGACGCCCAGCAATGGAGATTATTCTCTTGCAGTCCCAGAGGCCAGAGTCCGAGACTGAGGTGTGATGGGCCACACTCCCACATCACGAGGCCTCGCCTCTTCCGGCTCAAACTCCCTCTGCCGCCTGTAAGGACACCCATCATTGGATTTGGGACTCACTTAGGTAAGCTGAGGCAATGGCGCCTCAAGATCCTTCACTTATTCACTCTGCAAAGGCCCTTTTTCCAAATAAGGTCACATTCACGGGTTCCAGGGGTTGGGATGTGGACCTGTCTTTCGGGGAAACACTCCTCAACCCCCTGCAGTAGATAAAGCTAGATTTCAGAAGTGAGTTTACCAATTTAATTCTTGTGTCTCAAGTGTCTGAGAGTTTTAGTTACCCCGTATCTTCACACTGCCTGTTGCCAAACTATTTGATTTCTGCTAGTTAGGGGAATATGAGTCATTACCTCATTCTTAATTTAATGTGTATTTTTCTGGTGACTAAAGAGGTTGACCATCTTTTTTTATTCTCTCTTTTTTCATTTGGCTGTTCGTGTGCCTGCTCCCGGCTCCTGTGAAATGTCTGTTCATGTGTTTCGCCCATGTCTGGGGGGGTTTCCTCTTGATGCACAGGAACTCTTTATATATTCTGGACAATAACCCTTCTCCTCCTAGTTTTGCTTCTCTTTTCATTTTTAATGATTCCTTTTTAATATTATTCTTAAAGTTAACACACAATAAAATTGACCGGGGCAGTGTGAGGCTCTGTGAATAGTAAGGGAAGATTCACGTGACAACACAAATCTGATGGCAAACAGCTCCCTCACCTCCACACTCGTGCTCACTACCCCTCCCCCCCACCTGTCCCCAGGAAACTGCTCACCTGCTCCCTCTCACCCGCTGGTTTTGTCTTTCTGAAATGCAGCGTGCAAGGAATCACACAGCAGGCAGCCTTCCACAACCAGGTGAGCAGGCAGAACATCTCTGAGATCCATCCAGTCTGTCGGTTTGTTAGCAGCTTGCTCCTGCTTATTGCTGAAGCCATAGCATGGTGCCTGGCGTTCTCCTCTTTATTTGCTCCCTTGTTGCTGAAGCACATTTAGGTTATTCTCCGGGTTTTACAATATTTAAGACTAGACTTTCTATAAACATTCCTGTGCAGGCTTTTTTGTGAGCCTGCCTTCATTTCGACAGGGCAGGATTTTCAACTGCAGTATGACTGGTATCGTGGGCCAGATAATACTCTGTGTGGTGCTACTCCATGCACTGCAGGGTGTTTGGCTGCATCCCTGGCCTCTAAGTACCAGAGGCTAGTAGCACCCCAACCCAGTTGTGACACCCAAAGTGTCTCCAGACTTTGGTAAATGTCCCCGGAGGTAACTGCCCTGATGAAGACCCTCTGCTCAAGGGCCGTTGGGGGCAGTGGGAGTACTGGTCACATGCTAGGTGTGTGCTCCGGTCACCAGCAGCCCTCTGGAGTCTCCCAGGGTGGCCGCAGAGCTCAGCGGTCATTCTCACCAGCAGCACGTGAGCGTTTAGTTGTGGCCGTCCTGATCCACACCCCGTGTCACAGTGTTTCACGGAAGGTGCTTTAATGGCAGCTAGGAGTATCTCACCATGGTTTTAGGTGGCACTCCCCAGTGGCCAGCCACGTGCGCCCCGGGCTTCCCATACGCTCTCTTTGGTGATGTGTCTGTTGCTCATTTCTTCACCGGACTGTCTGTTTCTTACTGTCGACTTTTAAAAGTTCTCTGTATAATCTGGATGCCAGTCCTTTACCGGAATTGAGTGGCAAACACTTTCTGCCATAGCTCAGCTTCAATCTGTTTAGGAGTGCATCTCACGGATAAAAAGTTTTTACTTTTGATTAAGTCCACAAAAAGAAAGAGGTTTTTCTTTTTGTGAGTTATGATTTTGGGGCCACAGCTATCAACTCTGCTTATTCTCAAATCACAAACAATTTCTCCTGTACTTTCTTTAAAGTTTTATAGTTTTATATTTTACATTTAGTTCTGAGGTCTATTTTGGTTAATTTTTGTATAAGGTGGGAGGGTTATATTGAGTTCTATTTTTTAAGTGGATGACCAATTTTTTCCAACCTAATTTGCTGAAAAGACTATCTTTTCTCCATTGACATATTTTTGAAGCTCCCAACCAGTGACATTGTGTGTCTCTGTCTCTGGACTCTGTGACATGTATCCCTTCTGTGGTATCATCTTCATACAAAGTCTTCAAGACCAGTGGGGTTTTCTTCTAACTTTATTTCCCTTTTTGAGAAATGATTTGGCTCTTCTACTTCCTTCGACTTTCCATGTAAATTTTAAAGTCAACTGCTCTAAGGGTGCCTAGGTGGTTCAGTCAGTTGAATGTCCAACTCTTGGTTTTGGCTCAGGTCATGATCTCACGGATCATGAGACTGAGCCCTTTGTTGAGCTCTGTGCTCAGTGGGAATCTGCTTTAAGATTCTCTCTCTCTGCCCTGCTCTCTCTCTCTCTCTCTCTCTCTCTCTCTCCTTCTCTGGGATAAATAAATAAATCTTAAAAAAATAATAATAAAATAAAGGAGGGAGTTATATCTAAGGAGATATAGATAAAATCAACTTCTCTATATCTGTGAAAAGTCTATCAGGGATTTTTATTGGAATTCCATTAGATCTATACATCAATTCTGGGAGAATTGACACCTTGGATATATTGAGTCTTCCAGTTTATGAACATGGTATGCCTCTCCATTTATTTAAGTCTACTTTGATTTCTTTCAGGAACATCTTGGAGTTTTCAGCATATAAATCTTATGCCTATTTTGTTAGATTTACACCAAAGTATTTCATTTGGAGAAGAGCTGAGTTGCTATAGTTTCCATATCCAGAATATATTTCTTTTTTTTTTAAGATTGTATTTATTTATTTGACAGAGAGAGATCACAAGTAGGCAGAGGCAGGCAGAGAGAGGGGGGGAAGCCAGTCCCCTGTTGAGCAGAGAGCCCGATGCGGGGCTCGATCCCAGGACCCTGAGATCATGACCTGAGCCGAAGGCAGAGGCTTTAACCCACTGAGCCACCCAGGTGCCCCTCCAGAGTACATTTCTAATAATTCTCTAAGTCCTATATATATCTTGATATAACCCATTTCTCAAGAGAGGATTTGACTTTCTTTCTTTCAGACACTATCAACCCAGGAAAACTTTACGCTTTCATCTTTCTTTCTTTCTTTTTTTTTTAATCACACATTTAGTAAACAGCTGGGCTTCAAACCACAAGAACAGAGGCTTGTGGCCAGGAGTTCCCGGGAAGGCTTCTCATGCTCTCCTCAGAGCCGTGGCTGGGGCTGGCTCAGCGTCAGGCTGTCTCCTCCTGAGTGTGAGGTCCATAAAGTCAGGCCGGCACCTCTAGGGACTGGCAGATACCCCGGACAAGTACCAGGGTGAGGGCACGCAGATCTCCCCCACTCGCCCACATGTTTCTGACTGGTGAATTGCCTTCATTGTCCTCAAAGGCAGCCCCTCATAAAAAGAGGCTGTTTTCCTCTAATTTATCTGGCACGTTAAGCGTGCTATGCTAGGACTAGCTTTTCTGGAGAGTTCATCTATCGTGTTACCAGAACGAAAGTCAAAGCAAATAGACTTCAATGTTTAAATCATAAAGATAATCATGATTTTATAATAACTCCTCGTACACAATCCGGAATAAACTACCTCATTTTGTAGAGACTCGGACACAGAAAGGTCAAGACCACACAACCTGCTGCGACAGAGTAGGAGCCCCCGGCCACAGCTCCAGGCTTCTCACCAGCACTCTGTGCACCTGTGTGACTCTTGCCAATGGAGCCCCGGGTGAGCCAGCAGGGCAGGTGGAGGTGAGCGTGCCTGGCGACCCGTGCATCATCCTGGGGACCTGTGCATCGTCCTGGTGGGTCTGGTAAGCTGGTCCCAGGTGAGATGAAGGGAAGATCACCAGGGCGGCCCGGGCAGGAGCCTGGAGAGACACCTGGCCACACACGCATGTATACAAAAAAGATGACTTTTCTGACAGCATATGTCATTTGGCCATAGCCTAAATCGATCCTGTTTTGTGATTTGGAGTTTTCTTTTGGCTGAAATAAGAGCGTGGTCTGCAAGCCGGCCGATGCCAAGACTGGTGTCCCTTCCAGTCCCCACCCGGGCACCCAGCCCTGCTTGATCGCAGGCCAGGGGCTTCTGCATCTCAGTGGCCGGCCCCCAGCTGCGCGATCAGCACAGATGGAGCAAAGCCCAGAGCAGAGTCCTCCCTTGTCCGGGGCCCGGTCTCCCCACAGTCACTGGGACTGACACCCCATCCCTGTGGCCACCGGCCGGGGATGGCGGTGACCCTCTCCTTCTGGCCTGGGGAGGGGGGATACACACCGAAGAAGCTGCGGCCTGCCTCCTGGCAGCCAGCAGGGGGTCCTTGGCTGTCCATCAGGACCCCCTCCTAAGTGGGTATTATCTCACTTGAGCGGGAAAAGCAAGAATCAGTGCAGGTGCCTGGAGAACTCTGTGTGCCTCGTGCTTTTAAAAAGCCCTTCCCGAATGGCCCCCCACGGCCGAGCGCTGATTTCCCTTCCCGGCCTCAGGCACAGTGAGGAGGCCCCTTTCCCGGTGCTTTTCTGTTCTGGGGGGGCGGGTAGGGGGCCTGCTCCCGGCTCTCCCCTCCGTCCTGATTCTCGGGGTCCTTCCCTTACTCCAGATCCCGTGTCTTCCCGAAGCCCGTTGGCCCCTTCCCCTCCCAACCCACGATGCCTCCTTCCTTTCCGCCCTGGGGTGACGAGGGCCGGGGCCGGAGTGTGCCAGGGTCCCTGTCCCTCCCTGCTCCTTCCTCCCTCCCCCCCTCTTCCGTCCTCACCCCTTCCTCCCCAGCACCCCGACATCCTGCTGCCGGCAGACCCATTATTGGCACCCTCTGCTTTCCCCATTTACTGTTCGGGAGATTGTGGCCCCCCTTCTTCCTGCGCTCTCGCAGAAGAGGGGGGTGGTGGGTATGACTACAAACATTCATCACAGTCTTCATTATTTTGGCAGGGAAAGCAAGTGGGAATCAGAGCCCTTCTCCTGTCAGGGCGGTGATGAAGGCAGTGTCAATAACGAACGACTCACCGAGGGGCTGAAGTCTGAGCGCACAACACAGCAACGTGGGATCAGCCCCGCGGACAAGGGGGCCCGGCTCTGGGTCCTGCCCTCTGGGCACTAACTACCCGCTTAACTCTGGGCACTAACTACCCGCTTAACTCTGGGCACTAACTACCCGCTTAACTCTGGGCGCTAACTACCCGCTTAACTCTGGGCGCTAAATACCCGCGTAACTCTGGGCACTAACTACCTGCGTAACTCTGGACACTAACTACCCGCTTAACTCTGGGCGCTAACCACCCTCGTAACTCTGGACACTAACCACCCGCGTAACTCTGGACACTAACCACCTGCGTAACTCTGGGCACTAACCACCCGCTTAACTCTGGGCACTAACTACCCGCTTAACTCTGGACACTAACTACCCGCTTAACTCTGGGCACTAACTACCCGCGTAACTCTGGACACTAACTACCCGCGTAACTCTGGACACTAACTACCCGCGTAACTCTGGACACTAACCACCCGCTTAACTCTGGGCACTAACTACCCCCTTAACTCTGGGAACTAACTACCCGCGTAACTCTGGGCACTAATCAGGCTCTGGTCGACTCTCCGGTTGTGCAGAAAGCAGGGCTGGTTCTCCAGGGCACTATCTGGGGTGCCCCAACCTGCCCCGGGCCCACGGGGTCACCCAGCCCTGCCCCC
>JAQQSY010002360.1:0-13731 GCA_028646535.1 Procyon lotor
TAAACCAGTAAGTGAGGGAGGAGGAACAGTTCTTTCCTACGGAAATACCATAATTAATAGACGTAGTAGGAATTAGGGAACTGGAAAAAAAACTGTAAGCAAATGGTAGCAGAGTAATTGTTGTGAGCCAGATCCCATGGATGCTAAGACTAGTGGGCAAAAGTTTTGAGACCCATTATTGCTTCAGATCTCTCTCCCAAGATATTTATTAACAGGGACAACTAGTAACTTCATAGTGGAAAAACCTGACCAACGCACCTCAATCAGGTAACCAAGGAGTAAGGTAGAAGGACAGCATCGGCCCCGACGTAACAGTGCATCAGGAAAGACACAGCAGCACTCCTGTGGTTTTGTCGCCAAATATGCATCCCCTCAATCAGCTCATGGGAAAACGTCAGAGAAATCTGAGCAAGGACGTGGTACAGCGTGACTGAGTACTCTTCACAAGGGCCGAGCTCCTGGGAGAAGGGAATTCCGAGGAGCATGACAACTGAATGCACCGTGGGCTTGCACATTGGCGTGGCCTAGCAAGAGTACTACTGTGGGGAAACATGAAATCCGAATAAAGTCTGTAGTTTAGCCGACAGTATTTGCCGTAGGCTGAATATTTGTTTTTTCCCAAATCTTCATGTATCGAAACGTAATCCCCAGTGTGACAGTACTTGGCGATGAGACCTTTGGGAAGTGCTTAGATCCCGAGGAGGGAGCCCTCCTGGGTGGGCTCAGTACCCTTGGGAAGGGGCTGAGAGAAGACAGCTGTCTGGGAACCGAGACCTGCACTTTCACCAGACACCAGGCCTGCTAATACTTTGGTTTGGGACTTGCAGCCTCCAGAACTGCAAGAAATAAATTGTTTTCTAAGCCCCAGCCTGTGTTGTTTTCTTACAGCGGCCCGAACAAACCGAGACAGTATTGCACCAGACTTAGTTACCTGGCTTTGGTATCTGTACCACACACACACAAGGTGTTAACCTTAGGAGGACCTGGGCAAAGGGCATTTGGGAACTCTCTGTGCTTTGTTTTTTGCGAAATACAGGCGAGCTAGGGTGAATTCATCCCATCCCTCTCCTAGAGCAGGTGAGCAGGGGGTATTCAACATCAGAGCTACCCCTGTGTCCCAGAAGGGCAAGCTGATGAGAAGCTCAAGCAGGTGCCCGTTCATGAACTCCCCGCTGCCCTGCAGCCCCCTGGTATTTGTTGGGTACGAGTGTCCCGAGCAGGACCAAGCTTGGCAAATTGGAGAACACCAAGGAGGTCAGATGAGCGGGAGGAAGATGGCAGGAGGCGAGCTTGGACAGACGGCAAGCATCAGGTGGTTGGGGCCACATCAGGTGAGGCTAGAAAGGTTTTCTCACCTACCCCGTCACATCTCCCGTCTCCATTTAGTACAATTTTATTATCCTATTGCGTTTTTCTCATTGCCTGGGTGCCATTATGTGGCTTTTAGCAGTGAAACCTCTACCTGACCCAGCAGCATGAGCCGTGTCCGTCCTCTCCCACCGCAGAAGCTAGGGATCCATCCTCAACTGCTTGCCCTGCTATCACCTGCCTCCCGGCTCACATCACCTAGACTTGGGCTGGCACATTGGCAAGGTTGCTGCCTGTCATTAGAACAGATTGAAAATACTTCACTTTTGTCATGCTTTGTTCATAGATTGAGTCCCAAGGCTAGAAATCCATCAGTGGTTTTTTCGATTCCGGCTGCATGTGTTATTTATTGAACAACCTGTTGCACTAGCACTTCCCTCTCTTTGCTCAGTGGCCTGAAAATGATTATATTCCATGAGCTGCCCAGGATAATGCCACAGTTGGATTTGCTTCGTATTTGGACCACAACTTGGGTTCATTTTACTCAGGGAGTTTTTAATTGCCTTTGTTTTTTCTCGTTGACAAAAAGAGTGTGCCTTCACCTTATCCTCACATTGACCCAGCCTCATGCTAACTCTTGCCCCAAATGTCCACCTTTTCCCCTGGAGTTGTACGTCCCAGAGCCCAGCCGTCACTGTGGACATCACCCCACAGGCCTCCACACTGCTCCACTGGCCCCACGCTTTCCCTGTTCTGGGTGTGCCTTGTTCTCTGAAGTGCGTTACAAACGTGTCCTCAGAGAGGGATGTCGGTACCACAAAGGCCTTTAATTTGCCCTCAGAGCCGAGCATAGACTTCCGGATCCCAAGTTTGCCCCCAGAATTGTGACAGCACAGCTCCATTAGTGTCTTCCTATTGACAGTTTGACGATCCTTCCTTTCTGGGAGTCGTGAGTTTTTATTTCCAGATGCTTTTAAGATCTCCCTTTTCCCCCTAATATTCTGAAATTTCACAAGAACACGTCAGGGTGGGATCTTTTCTTCGATCACCCTGCTCTGTGCAAGAGGGCCCCCTTCTCCTAGATTCCTCCATTCTCTGGTTCTAGAACGTTTGTGTGCATGATGTTGAACTGATGCCCCCGATGAAGTTTTAGAACATAAGTGAGCTCCAGAGCCGACGGCCAAGGAAGAATTCTTGAGATGTTTTTGGTGCAAAATGGTGGTTTATTGAAGCACGGGGACAGGCCCCGCGGGCAGAAAGAGCTGCTGCCCCACAGTCCCGAGGAGTGGCTGGTTATATTCTCAGGAGTTGCGGAGGTGAGGACAAAGCAGTGTTGAGAAGGGCTGACGTGGTAAGACTCAGGATGCTAGAGGCCCGGTTATTGTCCAGCCAAGTTGGGGGTTTTTTCTCTAATAAGGTCCCAACATGAAGACAGTTGGGAGTCTCCTGGAATTGTGAATCACTAGGGCGTTTGTAAACTGAGGGAGACTCCCGTCCTGTGGGACTGTAATCTCTGCGTTAACCATTTGTCCTGTAGGGCGGCCAGGAGTGCCTGCGGGCCGGCACACATGTCACGAGGGAGGGGGTAGGGTACCGGCTTCTGCCTTGTCCGTAGCTAGACTTCTGCTCCTTCACCCTCACTCTCGTTTCTCACCTGTTGTCTTCTCTTCTTCCTGCATTGCTTTCTGTTGGCCTTTTTGTTTCTACCACTTAGGTTTTCCCCAAATGCTTTCCTCTTTTCAGTGTTATACAAGACTCACTGTTCATGCACCACACCCAGTGCTCCATGCAGTACGTGCCCTCCTCAGTACCCACCACCAGGCCGCCCAACCCCCCACCCCCCTCCCCTCCAAAACCCTTAGTTTGTTGCTCAGAGTCCACAGTCTTTCATGGTTCGTCTCCCCTCTGATTTCCCGCCATTCCCCCTTCCCTTCCTTCTCACAATGTCCTCACTACATGCTCCACATGTAAGTGAGACCATAAGATAATTGACTCTCTTCCCTTGACGTATTTCACTCCGCATAATCTCTTCCAGTCCCGTCCCTGTTGATACAAAAGTTGGGTATTCATCCTTTCTCATGGAGGCATAATATTCCGTTGTGTATATATGGACCATATCTTCTTTATCCATTCATCTGTTGAAGGGCATCTGGGTTCTTTTCACAGTTTGGCAATTGTGGCCATTGCTGCTATGAACACTGGGGTACATGTGGCCCTTCTTTGTACTGCATCTGCTTCTTTGGGGTAAATACCCAGTTCTGCCACTTATTTTTTAGAAGTCTCTTTTTTGGGGTATCTGGGTGGCTGAAGGGTTAAGCGTGTGCCTTCCGCTCAGGTCATGATCCCAGGACCCCCTGTTGGGCTCCCTGCTCAGCGGAGAGTCTGCTTCTCTCCCTCCCTCCGCCCCTCCCCCTACTTCTACTCTTTCTCTCCCTCAAATAGATAAAATCTTGTTTAGAAAAGTCTTTTTTGCTTTAAGTGAACTTTATTGATATTTGACTTACCTACAATGAAATGGTCCCATTTTAAGTGTATATTTTGATGAGTTTCCGTGCAGTTTTGTTGTTCTCCCCACAGTCAAAATACAGTTGTCCTGGGCCCCTTCCCACTCACACCCAACCCGCAGCCAGGCTTTGGGCAACCACTGATCTGCTTTGCCGATTGGAGCGGTTTCCTAGACCACGGTGGTCCGCAGTGTGTCGAGATCCCCGGTTCTGGCCCGTGGCAGCGCGGCCTCGCGTTGTGACTGCTGTGTGCATCCCACGGTGTGCGTATAACACAGTAGTTGAGCTGTTCGTCAGGCGACTGGGGGTTGTGCTTTGCCGGTCCGCGTTCGAATGATGCTTCTGTCAACATAAGCGCACAGGCCTTTGTGTGGACATGTTTTCCTCTTGCCGTGGGCAGCGACCTGGGAGTGGCCCAGGAGGCGGCGTGCTAAGAATGTACCGCATACTAAATGGCTGACGTGTTTTCCAAAGGAGGTGTATCGCCTGACGTTCCCACAAGAAACGTGGGCATTTGCTCTGAGTCTTCACCGTCCCTGGGGGTGGGTCAGAAGGTTCTCGGTGGCTCCGGGTAAATCCTTGACAGCCTCCCTCCTCTAGAGAAGAGCTGGCAGGACCTTCGTGTCCAAGAGCTCACCGGGCGCCGGGCTCTTTTTGTGAGGAACGGGAAGGAGGGAGCCACCGGAGACCTTAGCAGAGGCCGGACCGAGGAAGGAACGCCTTGGGGGACCAGATCCGCTCAGAAAAGCTCCCAGCACGTTGGGGGAAGAAACATGAGGCTTCCTGAGCCGTTGCTCTGTGGCCGGTGCCGGGAAGGAGCAGCTGTTCCAGCCCGGGCTTCGGTGAACCCCCGCGGATCTGGGCTGAGCCTCCGAGAGCACAGTGGGCACGAGCCCCTCCCCTGGCCCCGGCCCCCAGTACCTACACTGAGGCGAGATGTAGCTTCCTCCGCCACCGACCTACCTGCGCTTCCCCTGCCCCAGAAACGTCCAGAGTCTCCCCCTCCTGCTCCCTGTGTCCTCCCGCTCCGCTGGTCTCTGCCGGTCAGTGAGAGGGAGGAAGTGGCCTGGATCCCCGCGGCCTGGCACGACATCCACATGCCTGGCCCCCTAGGAGGCCGATGGTGAAACCGCACAGGCACCGCACAGGCCGCTTTTTTTTTTTTCTTAAGATTTTATTTATATATTAGAGAGAGAGCACAAGCAGGGGGAGAGGCAGAGGGAGAAGCAGGTGTCCCTAACATTCACTTTTATAAAATATGTATGTCCAGAGAAAAGTGACAGAACAGGCCTTGAAATGTTTGCAAAAGTTTCCTCTGGATGGTGGGACTAACGTAGTCTGTACATCTTCTTAAGTTTTAGGAAAACTCACATGCGGGGCAACTGGGGGCTCAGTTACTAAGCTTCTGCCTTTGGCTCAGGTCATCATTCAGGGGCCTGGGATCACAGCCCGCATCTGGCCTCGGGCGCTCTGCTCGGCGGGGAGCCTGCTTCTCCCTCTGCGCCCACCCCCCTTGTGCTCCCTCTCTCACTCTCTCTCTCTGTCAAATAAATAAATAAATAAATAAATAAATAAATAAATCCTTTTTAAAAGACTTTATTTATCTGACAGAGAGAGAGATCACAAGTAGGTAGAGAAGCAGGCAGAGAGAGGAGGAAGCAGGCTCCTTGCTGAGCAGAGCCCGATGTGGGGCTCGATCCCAGGACCCTGAGATCATGACCGGAGCCGAAGGCAGAGGCTTTAACCCACTGAGTCCCCCAGGCGCCCCAAATAAATAAAATCTTAAAAAAAAAAAAAGCCTGTCACAAGCTTTCTAAAAACTTTGGTTATGTGGACAGAGTTTGCATAGTATCTGAAGCCGCAGGCTGGGGTCGGGGGGCAGTCACTTGGGTCTGGATTTTCAAGTGTTAGATCTGCCCCTCACTGTCTCGAGCTCTCAGCGCCAGAGCCCCGATTTGCCCCCGCGCTGTCGTGAATTGTCGGCGAGGCTGCTCAGGCTTGGCCAGGCCCTCCGTGGGCAGAGGGGCAGACTCGATCAGTGTCGGCCATTGTCATACTATCATGAGTTCTTTTTTTTTCCCTCAAGTACTTTTATTTTTTCAGTGTTCCAAGATTCATTGTTCATGCACCACACCCAGTGCTCCATGCAATACATGCCCTCCTCAATACCCACCACCAGGCTCACCCAACCCCTCACCTGCCTCCCCTCCAAAACCCTCAGTTTGTTGCTCAGAGTCCACAGTCTCTCATGGTTCATCTCCCCTCTGATTTCCCCCCATTCCCCCTCCCCTTCCTTCTCACAATGTCCTCCATGTTCTTCCTTATGCTCCACATGTAAGTGAGACCATATAAGTTAAACAACGTAGAAGAAATGGATGCATTCCTGGAAACCTATAATCTTCCAAAACTGAAACAGGAAGAAATTGACAACCTGAATAGACCAATACCTAGCAAAGAGATTGAAGCAGTGGTCAAAAACCTTCCAAAAAACAAGAGCTCAGGACCTGACAGATTCCCTGGGGAATTCTACCAAACATTCAAGCAAGAAATAATACCTATTCTCCTGAAACTGTTTCGAAAAATAGAAACAGAAGGAAAACTTCCAGACTCTTTCTATGAAGCCAGCATTACCCTGATCCCCAAACCAGGCAAAGACCCCATCAAAAAAGGTGAATTTCAGACCAATATCCCTGATGAATATGGAGGCCGAGATTCTCAACAAGATCCTAGCTAATAGGATCCAACAGCACATTGAAAAGATTATTCATCATGACCAGGTGGGATTTATCTCCGGGATGCAAGGGTGGTTCAACATTTGCAAATCAATGAATGAGATAGAACAGATCAATAGGAGAAGAGAGAAGAACCACATGGTCCTCTCAATTGATGCGGAAAAAGCATTTGACAAAATTCAGCATCCGTTCCTGATTCAAACTCTTCAAAGTATAGGAACAGAAGGAACATTCCTCAACATCAAGTCTATCTATGAAAAGCCCACAGCAAATATCATTCTCAATGGGGAAAAGCCGACAGCCTTCCGTCTGAGATCAGGACCACGACAAGGATGCCCACTGTCACCACTCCTGTTCAACATGGTGCTAGAAGCCCTAGCGACAGCAGTCAGACAACAAAAAGGAATAAAAGGTATTCAAATTGGCAAAGAAGAAGTCAAACTCTCTCTCTTCGCCAACGACAGGATACTTTATATGGAAAACCCAAAAGACTCCACCCCCAAACTACTAGAACTCACACAGCAATTCAGTAATGGGGCAGGATACAAAATCAATGCACAGAAATCAGTGGCTTTCCTATACACTAACGATGAAAATATGGCAAGGGAAATTAGAGAATCATGAATTTTAAGATGAAGAACAAACGGTAAACGAGCCACATCATCCCCCTCTGAGCTGAGAGCTTTCCTGGGCACTTGCCAGTGTGAGTTAACCACTGACGTGCTGCTCGGTATCGAACCGATGGGTTTCTGTGGACGAGTTGGTTGAGTGTAGGGACGTCCGGGCGGCTTAGTCGGTTGAGCATCTAGCTCTTGGTTTCGGCTCAGGTCATGATCTCAGAGGTACGGGATTGAGCCCCACGTCGAGCTCCCCGCTCAGCAAGTAGTCTGTTTGGGATCTTCTCTCTCCCTCTCCCTCTGCCCCTTCCCACCCCTCGCACGGGCTCGTACTCTTTCCCCCTAAACAAATCTTTTTTTTAAGAAAGCAGTTAGTTGTAGGCATCATTTGGGTTCTGGAGAACATCTGCTAAAGAGTAATTTTGGTTAGGGAGAACTGGCCTTGGACCTTTCACCGTGACCTGGCTTGTCTCCCTGGGCCGGCTGGCAATGGAGGCCGTTCTGGAATGATCCCCCGCTCTTCGAGCCGGGAGACTGAGCCACTTTCCCTAAGGCAGCTCACCTAACCCCCGAGGTCCCTGACGCTCACGAGCAAGAGCGGGACAGTCGTGGGACCCGCCAGAGACCGCGCCCGGCTCTCAGCCGCCTGTCCCGCCAGCCCCAGGTCCCACAGACTGGGGAGCAAAGCAGGCTTTCTCTGTGGATCCCGTGGCTTGTCCCTGCGTTCCGGTGAAGGCCGATGAGCTGCCAAACGCCGGCGCGGACTGTCTGAAGTCATTCTTGGCTGGCTTCTCCGCATGGAGAGAGCGGCTGTGCCGGGAGCCCCTCAGCACCGTCAGGACCGAGACCCAGGCCTGGCGCTTACCGGGGCCACGCTGGCCCCGAACGTTTTTTCGGGTTTCTAAAAAAACATTTTGTGGCATATTTTTCCAAAGGGATGGGTGTCGTGAACCTGATGGATCCAGGGTCTGTCTGTCGTGCTGGGTCCACCCACCTGACACGGGTGTGGCCGTGTGGCCAGCGGGGGCGAGCTGGGGACGGTGGCTCCCGCCACCTGGGCGCTGGGACACTGGGTCAGCAGCAGTGTGATGCAAGACGGACGGCATCCAGATTTTTCTAACGGCAGCAGAAAAAAGAAAGTCGTGGGTAAAATTCATTTGGATAATATATTTTCTTGCACCCAGACCCCGTACATTAAAAAAAAAAAATTCGCTCGTCAACATGAAACAGAATGAGATGTCTTACACTCTTCTCTTCATACCGAGTCTTCCAACTCAGATGTGTTTACACACACAGCCCGTCTCTGTGACGACCGGCAGGGTTTTCACCGCTCCCCGGTTTACTCAGAGCCAGCTGGTTCTGGCTCGGAAAGGCCGGCCCCAGAAAGTGCAGAAAGTGCTGCTGATCTTTAAAGGGTGCGGAAGGTTGGGGGAAAGTCCCAAAGTGCTGTGGCGGCCCCAGCACAGGAGCTAAAGCACACGGTATTTTGTGTCCATGGCGACTGCCACTGCCCTCCCCCAGCTGTGGATGTGGCAGCCACGGCCCGCGGTCTGCGGACCGACCGCCGCGCTGCACGGCTCCAAGGGACACGAATCGCTAACGCGGGGGTGTGAGCGCGCGGCGGTCGTGAGCTTTGGCCGCCTGTCTTGAAGCCTGGCCGTGGGTCCACGGCTGTGCCCCGTGTTGGACTCGTGCTGCTCTAGGTCTGCAGCCGGCAGACGCCGTGGCCGTGCCATCTGAGGGTTCAGATGGCGAACACGAGAGCAAGGACGGTATGGATGCCGGCGTGACCCAGACGGCACCCGATCCCGGCACCAAGGCAGTGTTTTCCCTGCGCCTCCTTGCTCTGATTTGAAACGAAGAGTTTCACATTGTCCTCTTGAGTTCAGTGAAGATTTTCATGAAATTGCAGAAAACGTGAATCAAAAGGTTGGTGATAACCCAGTCCAAGTACAAACTAGGCTTCGCTCACCCGTCTGTGTGTTCGGTGACTGTGCAAGCGTCGCTTCTGGCAAACTCCATTCAGCCGATTACCTTGGTACCAAAGCAAATGAAAAGACCTTACCTGCCCGGTGTCCTCACACCTGCGCTAGGACACTGCTGTTCAGGTGAGGTCTGCTTACCTGTTATATTGGGGTTTCCAAAAGGAAACTTTGCGTGACCTTTGTGTTTGCTCAAAACACGCGGAAACAAGGTTTTGGACTTCCTAGAAATGGAAGGAGGAAGTCTTCCTCCAAGATATCCATCGTTGTTGCCAGTCATAGGAAAGATGTTGGAATGTTTGCCCGCCGTAAAATCTTATTCTTCGGAATATGAGACAAGAGGAATGTCCTTCTCTAATTTGGAAATACATAAGGATGAGAACAAAGAAAGGGGTTGCAGGAAAATGGAAATTTATACGCTGTTTTTCCGAAACTGTCACCGGAGCGTCCGCTGCCCTGTAGACTGCGGATGAGAACTCACAGGGCAAAGAACAAATTCACTTTATGACAATGGACTGCTTCAGAACCGAAAAATGTCATCAGAAAAGGGAAACTGTATTTGACATGACTTTCTCACTCCTTTTGTAAAATTATAGCTTATTTGAAATCCAACTTTGGAGGCGCCTGGATGGCTCAGTGGGTTAAAGCCTCTGCGTTCAGCTCAGGTCATGATCTCAGGGTCCTGGGATCGAGCCCCGCATCGGGCTCTCTGCTCAGCGGGGAGCCTGCTTCCCCCTCTCTCTCTGCCCGCCTCTCTGACTGCTTGTGATCTCTCTCTGTCAAATAAAGTCTTTTTTTTAAAAAAAAAGAAAGAAATCCAACTTTGATATCAAGTTGTAATGACCTCTGTGCTTTAAGACCATTTGCCTGAGAAATAGAGGTTTAACTTATGGTGACTTCCAGTATGCTTTGGACTGGGTTTTTTTGTGGGGGTTTTTTTTTTAAGATTTTATTTATTGAGGCATCTGGGTGACTCAGTCAGTCAAGCATCTGCCTTTGGCTCTGGTTATGACCTTGGGATCCTGGGATCGAGCCCCACATCGGGCTCCCTGCTCAGCCGGGGGGTCTGCTCCTTTCTCTCCCTCTGCCCACCAGCTCATTCTCTCTCTTTCTCTCTCTCAATCTCAACATAGAGAGAAAGCACGATCCAGGAGGGAAGGAGAGGGAGAAGCAGGTGATGCAGGGTGCCCCTAAAATGTCCATTTTAAGCACTCCGAAGCAGGGGCACCTGGGTGGCTCAGTCGGTGAAGCGTCTGCCTTCGGGCTCAGGTTGTGATCCCAGGGTCCTGGGTTCAAGCCCCGCGTTGGGCTCCCTGCTCGTCTGGGAGTCAGCTTCCTCCTCTCCCTCTGCTCCTCCTCCCCCCACTCTCGTGCTCGGGCTCTCTCTTGCTCGCTCTCTCTAATACATAAAATGTTTTTAAAAGATTGAAATGGACATTTTAGACGTGGGGAACCAAAACGATAAATTCACATATGCAAAAAGCCCGATTAGTCAGTGGCTGGTCTTACAGGCGGGTGGATGTTCTCTGAGCGCTGAAAATGAATCCCCACAAGTGCTCCTAAGTGAGTAAGTCGCCATGGCACGGACCTACACCAGGGTTCCCGATCTCGGTGGTGGCCGGATAGGAACAGCGCTGTAAGGCGGCCTGAAGCAGCGAGGGGTGTCCGAAGTTCAGAGGGGGGTGTGTCGGGCAAGGAAACAGGATCAGTGAGACTGCTCAGAGCGTCCTGGGACCAAACGAGGGACGGGGTCGGGACCCGCTTAATTAGTCTTACCGTGTTTCTGTTCTCCTTTTAAAGGGTCTTGCCTTGTAAAGGATCAGAGTGTGGACAGACGCGGCAGCTTGGATGGATCTCCAGGGAACTGTGAGGAGTTTATGGAGTCAACCTCAGCAGCTCCCGCCCCGTGTGATTCCACTGCTAGATAACATTTTCTCCGGTAAGCGACGCCCAACGCCCCAATGCGTGAACAGCTGGGGACCTCGGCACACTCCGCCCACTGAGCCAGGCAGGTGTCCCAACTTAGATAACATTTCTGCAGTGACAAAATTGTAGAAAAGCAGGGCAGATTTGTGGTTTCCAGGGGTTAAGGCCGGGGGGCGGGGGAGGTTAGAAGGCCCAGGGGAGACCCCCGTGGGGCTGAAACCTCCCAGAGAACCCCCCAGGTGCGAAAATCCACAGACCCACACCTCACACACACACCCAGGAGCGGAAGTGCGACCCGGGAGGTCCAGTAAAGTGGGTGGGCCGTGTCCACGACAGTCCTGGGCGGCCGAACGATGCCCTGTCGCTTACCCTCTGCAAAGTGTCGCTGTTGCGGATGGAAAGGGTGCGTTATTTCTTGGAACTGCCGGGGAGTCTGCGCTTTCCTCAGAAGTCTCAGAGAAGCAGAAAGTTGCCCGTGTGTGTGTCCTCGGAACACGCAATAACAGAGTCTGCAAAATTAAATATCAATAAAGGGATTCTTTTAAGGGTAAAACAATGTGTTGTACTGGAAGACAGAAAGAAACATTATATAATTTTTTCATGATTTCTTCTATTCCTTATTATTAACTGCACTGTTAACTAGTCCTGTGGTGGTTCTGTTTAAATACTAGTATTAATGTAACAGAAAAGGAAATGATCCAAATAATGCGTGCTTTCAAAAAAACACCTATTTTGTTTTTCATGAAAATGGAAATATTCCCATTTTTGTGTGAAGTGATAGCACACATGTGGGTAATTCTTTTCCACGATAGCACTGTGTTTGTGGGTGACAAACACAAAGACAGTGGTGTGTCTTTGTCCCGGGCTGGGGTTCTGAAGCCTCGGTCCCTCAGGCCCATCCCAGGTGCTCGGGCGCCCTGGGCTCTGGTGGCGAGGACTTGGGGTTGTCTCTGCAAGAAGGGGACACATGACACTTCTGTCGAAGCGGAAGTGGCCGTCATCGCTGGGGAGGTAATTCGGGAGGCGGCAAAGGTGCTTGTCTGGAACTTCACTGCGCTCCTGGCCAGGCTGGGGGGGCGGGTGGGGGGCCGGGGCTGCAGGAAGCAACCCACCGGAAGACGCAGTCCGGAGAGACAGGCACCCGGGGCTTCCTGAGGACGTCCGCCACCAAGACCCGCAGAAGCCCCCAGACCCCGTGTCCTCAAATTAAAGTGATGTGTGCCTCCTCTCAAATGGAAACCATCTTCACAGACCCTCACCTCCGTCCCAGGGTGTCTAAACTATTTTAATTGAAACCTTTCCTAAATCCGTACAAATGTAAAACTAAACGCAAAGTCCTTGTGCTCTTGGCACTCACGCAGCTGTGAACCCAGCCGCGTCTGCAAACCGAACATTACCAGGAAGGAAGCGCTAATTGGGCCCCAGCAGGCAACACTGCCGTGGCTGAGCCCCCCCCGAGTGAGGTTGGAGCAGCCTGGCTCTCCCCACTCCTCCCTGCTTGACTCCCTGAGTGGGCAGTGCGGTGCGTATGGCCCACTTTGCTGCAAATGATTCATCGCTTTCCCGTCTGTCATCTTGTGCTCACGGCGATTACCCGAAGGCACTTTCATGCCGCTGCACGCTTCCTGAAACACCGCACCTGCTCCCCGCACGAGAGCCACCGACCCAGTGCCCTCAGTACCTTCCAGATGATCCTTGAAGTTAAATATAAAACTGTTCTAAACATCTCAAATAAACAACCTAACATTTCCCTAAGGAAGCTAGAAAAAGAAAAACCCAAGAGCAGCAGAAGGAAGACAATAATAAAGATTAGAGCAGAAATAAATGGTAGAGAAACTAAAAAAAAGCAATAGAACAGATCAACGAAACCAGAGGTTCAAAGGTGGTTCTTTGAAAAGATCAACAAAATTGACAAAACTCTAACTAGACTCACAAAAAAGAGAGCGGGGAGAGAGAGGACTCAAACAACATCACAAATGTAAGAGGAGAAATAACACCAGAGAAATACAAACAACTGTAAGACAATATTATGAAAAATTACATGCCGACAGACTGGACCACCTGAAAGAAATGAATAAATTTCTAGAAACATACAAACTACCAAAACTGAAACAGGAAGAAATAGAAAATTTGAACAGACCAAAACCCAGCAAAGACATTGAATCAGTCATCAAAAAATCTCCCAAAAGACAAGAAGCCCAGGGCCAGACACCTTCCCAGGAATATTCTATCAGACATTTAAGGAAGAGTTAATACCTATTCTTCTCAAACTATTTCAAAAACCTAGAAATGGAAAGAGAGCCGCCAAAATCATTCTACGAGGCCAGCATCACCGTGATGGCAAAACCAGAAAAAGACACCACTAAAAAAGAAACTTACAAGCCAATATCCCTGATGAACACAGATGCAAAAATCCTCAGTAAAATGCTAGGAAAGCAAATCCAACAATACATTAAAAGAAACACTCACCATGGTCAAGTGAGCTTTATTCCGGGGCTGCAAGGGTGGCTCAATATTTGCAAATCAATCAACGTGATACCCCACATCAGCAAGGGAAAGAACGAGAGCACGGGATCCTCTCGCTACATGCAGAAAAAGCATCTGACAAAGTACAGCATCCGTCCGTGGTAAAAACCCGCAACAGAGTAGGGTGAGAGGGAAC
>JAQQSY010002361.1:0-13731 GCA_028646535.1 Procyon lotor
TACTCTTTTGTCTCTGTCCTCTTTTGTACAAGATATTAAGTTGTTAAAAGTTTTCACCAATAATTGCTTTATATAGTTACTTATAGTTTATAAAATATTTTATTATATATTATTTTCCTTGTCTCATATAAAAGTAGGATGATGTGCCCACCTATGGTGAAAGAATAATAAGGATCTAGTCCCATAGAACATAGCTACTAAGTGACAAAACTGACTTAAAGACACATTTCCAAGTTTGAAATTCTGCCCTCTTCTCATTAGTTCTCAACATATCTTTATTTGGGGAGTGAAGGAGAGCTTATGTGATATAGGGTTATATTCATAACCCCATATATGGTATCTTTAGTATACTAAAACAATTCTGGTATGTCTGAAATGAATAGGGAAGTGAAGTCTTGTTTAGATGAATTGTGTCTTCAAGACTTCCTGATTTTTACTCTTCTTTTGATTCACAAATACCCTTGATAGGTTTCTGCATCATTATGCCACAGAGAACTCTAGAGAGAGCTGAGACATCTCACCGAATGTCAAGTTATTAAAACTTGTCAGGAATAATAGTTCTTGTCTTCCATTATGGATTCAGGTCTTAAAATCTACAGGATGTTGCCTTTACAAATTAATTTTATGAAGAATTATAGTGCCCCCTCCCCACTAGGTTAGCTGCTCGGGATGAATTGAAATAATTCAATAAAATGTAAGTAAAGTCTTCAGTGTACAAATTTATTTGAAAGGTGGAATTTTATTACTTCACTAGCATATTATGAATAATGGGGGGATTTTAAACAAATAAAAACAAGCTTTCATATTGGTGCATATTTTAGTTCAGAGTTCCCTTGTTTTTGAACACCAGATTTATTTGAGATGTATTTATCATGTTTTCTGTGGCTGATATTTATTCACTCATTTATGTAACCAACGTATCTGAATCATTAATGTCACAATAGATCCATAGAGTACTGTATTTCAGATCTGTAATGATCAGTACTACACTAGCTCTGACAGACTGTCCTTTTTCATTATCAGGGAGTAGCTTCTCTGCTTCTCTTTCTAATGTTTTCATCCTTGACTTTGTTTCGTTGATGCTCCTCATCTTAAAGAGGAAAGAAGAAAGGAAGAAACCACAGCAATAACTACCAACCCAGCAAGTCATTATCATTATAGTGGAAATGAAATTGAAATGTTAAGAACTTGGCATTATCCAAATTTTTACTCTGCTCTGTTAATGATCATATCATATTTGAAATCCTCATAGGTTTCTTTTGAATAATAGATATGTCATAATACCTAAAGCATCTTAGGATACAAAGTCACACCATAATCTACTCATCAAATCTTTTAGGCCATGTCTCTAGGTGTATCACAGCTCTGATCCTCATGACCTCTCAAAAATGTCTTTCTGAGAAGTTAATGGAGAACAGATGTTACCTAAGGTAGCAGCTGTTACAATTAGACAAATGGGAAAAATTGGCAAATGAAGAGGGCAGAAACTCTTTAAATAAACGATCCAAATCCTTAAAAATTGATGGGAAGTTTTAAAAAGGTCAAAAAAAAAAAAAAGTACACAGGCCTGTGTGTTTGTATATGTAAATTCATTAAAATACTTTCTGAAAACAACTTTCAGTGAAGCAAAATTCTCAAGTGTTCATTGGAAATAGTATAGTCATTATAATCTTTCTATATTGCAAAATGTGAAATTCAGTTTTATTGAGTTTTTTAAGTTTGTGTCTCTTCATTTTCATCAGAATCAACAATATTTTCCTAATGGCTAATGTGTCCCTCACCTAATGAGGAAGAATTCAGTGAAAAAATACAATGCTCTCTCTCTCAATCTAGAACTTCGTCTTTTGTCAGTGGAAAGAAACACATGAACATATAGTGCAGTGACTGATACTTCAACTGATAGAGAAATCATTACCCCTGACAGGGAAGGGATATCTTAGAAAGAAGGGATATTTGACCTGGGTCCTGAATAATAATAATAAAAAAAACAGTCAATTTTATGACAGCAAACCCCGAATAATACACAGAGCCTTGAAAGTACATTGTATGTTGGAACCCAAGCCAAATATCAGATTTAGACAGAAGAACAGAGGTTCTCAAATTGTAGTGTACTTCAGAACTATACAGAATTCTTGTTAAAAATGCAGACATTTGGGTCTTATCGTGATATTCTGAAGTAGTAAATCTGGTGTGGTATCTGGGAATCTTTACCTTAGTAAGCACCCCTTATTACACTGATGAAGTCAGTGTAGACTGCCCTGGGATAGACTGCACCTTGAGACGTGTTTCTCTGTACCAGCACCACCAGCATCATTACCCAGAAACTTGTTAGAAATGTCAATTCTCAGCTCCACCCTAGACTGGTAGAAACTCTAGGGATTGGGTCTAGCTATCTGTGCTCTGACAAGCTTTTTGGCTGATTCTGATGCATGATTAAATTTGAGAATCATTGCTTAAAATTGTACAAACACATTTGGTCTCTATTGGCTGGGAAATCTCACCTACTGACCAGTATTCAAAAGAAGGTCACACTTAACATTCCATACCTGACAGTAATTTTATCTGTGAAAATCTTTAGATGATACAGAAGCAGAAATAAACCCCATGCTGTTCAAATCATTCTCTATTGCTGGCTTCACTCTAGTAATTTAATTACAGATTTATTTTTGACTTTATGGGATATAAATACGGACGAGGATCCAGTCTACAGTGATAAAATTACTCCAAAATATTTGCTAAACTATAATTTTCTATCTCAGAAGCTTATACATTCTTGCTTCATTTTAGCAAACAAAGTAGTCATATTTGGGAATTATAGTGTAATTTGTTGCAATTGAACTTTACATGAAATTATTTGGCACAGTTTAGTTGACGGGTACTCAAATGAAGTTATATAATCTCATTTTGAGCATAAATAAGATGTCCCTTTAGTGTGAATCAGGCAGTTGAGATTACTTAAAGATTCATTTTTGGGATGATTCATACACTCCCAATGAATGTGTAGGCTCATCTATTTGTAAAGAATCATTATATCTGCAGTGGTGTGTGGTAAAATTTGTTCTTTGACCTTCCCTAGCCGTGCAGAATAGATGCTAGTCCCATATGAAACGATATTTTTGGTAACATTAGAGAGTAGTTCCTTTTTATATTTTTTTGGTCAGCAAATATAACTCTTCATCTTGAACTTAGGATGCCAAAGTCAATGTGTGAGAAGTGTTATTTCATCTACCAAATGGATGTAGAGGGACAAATATTTCTGATTTTTGTCCTCTTCTACAATAAAGACATGTAGAAGTTATTTTGTTTTTTAATGGAAAACATGACTGAAATCCTCAAATGTGAGTGGAAATAATACTACTGCAAGGGTTGACCTTGGTCTTTGTTCTTCTTCTCTTTTCCCCTATCTCCTCTCTCTGAATCCAACCCCTCATGGTCACATACTAGTCCTTTGTGAGGAAGGAAAAGGTCATGTTTCGCCTGTACTTCTCAAAGAGTACTTCTGAGTCATTTTTTGAAACAGCAAGGTCAATGATTGTAGAGCAGAAATAGAATATATTATAGAACTAGAGAAAACTAGTTTCTTCATTGTTCATTGATGGATTAACAGCTATATTCCAGATAGTGTATTCAGAAATAGGTGGAGGTAAAATAATAAATTAAGCAAGTTTCCTGGGATCTGCAGCTCATAATCTTCTGAAGACACAGCAATGTGCTAGATTGGCTAAAACAAATAATTGGGCCAGAGAAGAGTATAATTATATAGATTATAGTTCTGAAATGTTAAATTTCAAGCTATTTATTTGACAATCAGTGGTGTCAGCATATATATTATCATCTCTTTATGCTTTACAATATAAATGCATGGTATTTATTGACTTGAATCAAAAAGAGTAAGTGGTTTGCTTTGACTTTGTATTGTGTTGAAATTACATTATTTCTCCCCCAAATAAACAGAAGATTGTGTTATAATGTCATTTAGAAATTATTGTTGAAACTTCAGGAATGAGCTTTTGGAAGCAGGGTAATTTTCCTGGAGACAGAAGAGATCTGGATCCAAGCAAATTTAAGATCTGAGTCCTGTGATTTTAGGCAGTTATTTTAACCTTTCTGAAACTCTGTTGCTTCATCTGTGCATCTGTGTGAAGTGGTGATAAATACTACAATATATTGCCATGAAATAATTAAGTGAGATGACGTTTGTTAAGAGCCTGGCATTTGGTTGGTGCTCAATAAATTCTAGTTTTATTGGACATAGACTCTTTTAAATGCCTTCCTTTTTCACGTGGAGCCATGTGTCAGCCATTAACTGCTTGCTGCTCCATCTCACATCATATCTCTTTGAAGTCTAAAGAGTCTACCTTAAAAAACAGAAATTATTTCACTAGATATTGTTTCCAATTATTTAAACAGTACATGAACATTGATGTGCATTTTCCAGATACCCGAATTCTCATTCGTCTCAAGGGACAATTGGAGCGAATGATGAGATGCAGGGTTATAGACTAGAGAATGAAAGCGATAGACAGTTCGGATATACTGACATTTAAGGCAAGAGTGGCTAGGACAGTAAATGGAACAACAAGAGGGGAATTAAAAAGGTGTAAGTCAAGCACCGTTTATCTTTTAGTGTTGACACCAACTAGTTCTCTGAAGGTTTCTTGCTATACCAAAACTCCCTGTTTGCTATTTATAGCTTCATCCTATTTTGACTTTTTCCATCATTACTAGTAAAAAATAAAATTTTGTGTGTTTTTCTTTTTAGACAGGAGAGTAGTGCTGAGAGAAATTGAGAGTCTGCTTTACATTGTACAGAGAGTTTGGAAAACAACCTACCAGATGTAAGTGCTTGCAGTTAGTGTCTTTATCAAGCTGAGAATGAGAGTAAAGGGCTATCTTTCTACTGGTTTTGATAACATTAGTAGTTCTTACGTATTTATTAAATAAGGAAACAATTCATTGCATTGGGCTAAACACTGCCCTAGACTCTAGAGATATAGATATGAAATAAGACGTGAAAATATTGTGAGGCACTCAGGGTCTCCTAATGGAGGACAACTGGTTATCAGGCCCAAAGAGCCTGATCACAGTGGAGCAAAATTTCCACATAAGTCACAGCACCCTATCGCTTAAAGGAAAGTGAGTAGAGATGCAATGGGAGGTTAGAGTTCAAGAGGGATACAATTCCTTTTTTCTTTTTGGATCCATTATGTAACATCATAATAAGATTTTAGCAAATCATTTAATTTATTGGAAAATAAGAATAGAAACAAGCAGGACAATATATTCCTCTTTCCTCTGTATGTTGTACAGGTTTATAAAGGCTTGTTACCATAGCTTCTTAAAAAGACTTGTATGATGATGTTTTTGTGGATCATGTGACAATAGAGAAGACATTTGATGAGTACTTTATAAAATACTAAGATTAATGCAACCATTTTAATATTTCTGGTAAGAAAACAATAATACAACATAATGTTTTTATGCTTGTTTATGTTTTCTCCAGTTGTAAGATCTTATTTATTTATTTGAGAGAGGGTGAGTGAGAGGGAGAGAGAAACTGAAGTCGATTCCTCACTGAGTGCAGAGCCTGATGTGGGGCTCTGTCCCATGAGCCTGAGATCATGACCTGAGGCAAAACCAAGAGTTGGACACTTAACCACTTGAGCCACCCAGATGCTCCTGGTTTTGTTTTGTTTTTTGTTTTCCTTTTTAACTAAAATATGCTTCTGGGGAATTTTTGAGAAGAGAGCATATCATGCAAAAATGAGTCATTTATTACAGTTAAACATTTTTTTTTACATTAGTAGTTGAATTTGCCACTTTAAAAAAAATAAGAAATAAATTCTTCTTGTTAACTTAAAATCCAAACCATATTTCAATGCAATCATTCTGGTAAGTACTGTGGTTTTTATCCCTTCCTTAGAGATGTCTACATTAAATATACATGTTTTAAGAGATGAGGCAACCATAAAAATTCACTTTGGGATTCACTCTCAGGTTAAAATTATTTTATCTGACAAAGTCTAAACACACTTCAGAGAATGAAGAAATTCTAGGGATGAAAAAAGAAGAGAAGTAATCCAGCAGTACTGCTCTTCAAGTAGCACAGAACCTTTTAAAGATAATCTTACCATTCTTTGGAACAAACCTCTCAGGTAAACTGCTATTAATGCTATTATTTTTATTGCCATATCACCAAGGAAAATGGGTTTCAGGGAGATTAAGTGGTAATTATTGACATACTACAAGTAGATGGTAAAGACGAAAATGTGTTTCTAAATTTAAAGCCTACTTCTATTCTTTCACCTGACAAGAGATTGCCTTGTTTTCTGCTCAGAATTTTATGTAGTGTTCAGATATTTTGATTTAAATGAGGAAGTATTTGTTTTCATACTACCTCTATAAACAATGATGATCATAACAACAAAAATGCAGTTTTGTTTGTTTGTTTTTTTTTACCTTTAATCTAAATACCCAGCATGGTAGCAAACACACAGGTTCCATCTACCTGTACCCTGATTATCCAGTAGTAAGGGGATAGTGATGGCCACGGCCTCTTTAGAGACTGTGATTTGAGAGTGTCCATGGGGAGTGTGCAAACAATACTTGTTGGCTAATTCAGCCACTGTGACCTCTTGTCTGCCGGGTATTTAAATACTTACTTTTACAATTTCACTGTTGATCTGCTTTTGGAAGGTGGGATATAGGACGTCTACTAGGACATATGTGGGATAGAGAGCCATGGAGCTGCTGCAGCCTTCTTCTATTGTTCATGAGGCTACAGCCATGAAAAAGTAATGCTGAGGCTACAGTACATTGCAGGGAAAGGTTAAGCCAAAACACAGAAGAATGTTCAGGTTCTTCCGATATCATGAAATCATGGCTCTAGTTATTGAACTAACTAAATGGCTTTTCCACTTGCATCATTTGGACAGGGCATTCTGTTATTGCAGCCAAAAGCATGCTTTAAACTTAATTTCCTACTTGCTTCATCTGTAAGATCTGTGGACCGTAGAAGCCACACAGTAATTTTCCCTTCATAGGGAACCCTGGTTGCAAATTTACTCTTCTTTATTCAGCTCAGTCCAGCTGCTTTCCTAGATGGCTTACCTTTTTTATTTTTTTGATATTTTATTTATTTGTCTGAGAGAGAGAAGGGAGAGAGAGAGAGAGAGAGAGCACAGAAGCGAGCACGAATTAAGGGAGCCACAGGCAGAGGGAGAAGCAGGCTCCCTGCTGAGCAGGGAGCCCAACCTGGGACTGGATCCCAGGATCCTGAGATCATGACCTGAGCTGAAGGCCGACACTTAATCAACTAAGCCACCCAGGCACTCCAGCTTGCCCTATTTTATATTATTATGTTTTGAACATTTTCCTTTACCTTTCCTTAAAATACTTATTGTATTTCCAATACATATTCTTAGCTTCTTTACTTTGTAAAAAGAATGTTTACCCCATTTCTTTGTCTTAACTGAAAACTAACTTTCCCCCATTAAGGAAAGGTTTTATTTTTTACATCTGCTATGATGGACTAAATATTTGGGGCCCTCCCTTGCCCCCCACCAATTCATATATTGAAACTCTAATCGCCAATGAAATGGTATTTGAAGGTGGGCCTTTTGGGAGGTAATTATGTTTAGATGAGGTAATGACAGTAGAGCCCCCAAGATGAGATTACCATCCTTTAAGCAGAGGAAGAGAAATTTGTAATTTCCATATTACAAATGAGAAAAATGAAGCTGAGAGAAAGGGTTAAGTTATTGGCCAAAAGCCACTTAGTTATGGATTTGACCTCAAAACTCTGGCACTAGCGGCTACACTTTTAAAACACCGAGTTATGCTGACTTTTTAATCCCTTACTCATAACTCCAAGAATGTCAAAGCAATTTGTCTCAATATCCTGGTGGGTGACTATTTCTAGAAATTGTATGTGAAGTTATTTAATTCCCCCCCTTAGACTTCTGGTTTTACATAGCTTTCCAGGGAAATGTTGAAAGGGTTTTGCAAATTTGCTCTCATATGTTTATTTTGTTTTATTTCCTGGCTTTAAGATAAATTAATTTCAATTCATATGGAAAAGTGAAAATAAGCATATTCACCCTTAAAGGACTAAAATCGATGCATACTCCGTAGAGTATGCAATTCTTGATCTCAAGGTCTGAGTTCAAGCCCCACGTTGGGGATAGAGTTCACTTTAAAAGAAAAACAAACATGATTTCACTCATCTGTGGAATTTAAGAAACAAAACAGGTGAACATAGGGGAAGGGAAAAAAAAGAAAGAGATGGAAGCAAACCATAAGAAACTCTAAACTACAAAGAATAATCTGAGGGTTGATGGAGAGGAGGTGGGTGGGGAATGGGCTAAATGGTGATGGGTATTAAGGAGGGCATTTGTTGTGATAAACAGTTGGTGTTATATGCAAGTGGCGAATTACTAAATTCTCCTCCTGAAAGCAATGTTACACTATAGGATAACTAACTAGAATTTAAATACAAATTTGAAAAAAAAAACTGCAATAATTTGAATAGACAAAGACAAGAACAGAACAGAAATTTCTTCCTCCTTTTTCTCTTCCTCCTCCTCCTCCTCCTCCTTCTTTATCTTTTTTTAAAGTAATTGTTGAATCTCATCCTTCTTGGAGAGAAATACAGTTACTGTACACTGGCAATGAAAATGAAATCCATTGAAACTCAACACTACACAATTCTCCAAGTAATTGTAAATATTTTTCCTCATTAATTTTCTTTCTAGCTTTTAGAAGTAAGTTTTTAAAAAAATCATGAAAGTGTGAAGTAAGGGCAAATAGGAAAACAGAGGGTGTTGAGGGAAAATAGGATAAAATGAAGTTATATGCAGTGACACCATGCCATTATAAGAATTCAAAATTTTCAGAAAATTTTGTGGGGGAACTAATATTTTTGGATGCTGCTTAGTTAATTATATGCTGCATTTCACTTGCTGTGAAGTTCTACTATTGAATATAAAATAGTCCATACCCTTATAAATGAATATATCTTGTCTATTGCAGATCAAAATCTTTTGGCCCAAAAGGACTGTCTCATAACTTCTACTTGTTAAATCCCAAAGGACTTCTGGGACTCTTTTATCCTTTTAAACTTCTAAAAATCAGGAAAATTTAAAAATAAAGAGAGGAAAAGAAAATTAAAATTATTCTTAATACCACCATTTGAAGATAACTATGGTTAATGTTTAATGTGTATCCTTCCATTATTCATCTATACTTATTTTGTACAATCTATAGATATGAGACAGGCTACCTGGTTTTGGGAGCCCAATGCAACATGAAAATGCAGGGCTCCATTTTAAGAATTTCAAGATGACAACAGCAGTAAGCCAAGGGCGAGGCCCACTTATGCATGGAACTCTGTGCATTTCACGCAGGTAGCTGGCCCTAGTTTGCTTACTAAATGAGTAAATGTTGAATAACAAGAATTATAGAGAAGCTGAAGATATCTTAAAGATATTGAGGAAAACTCAGTGGCATAAGTTTGAAAATATTGCAGGTACTTCCCACTTCTGCATATCCAGAATATGATGGAGAATGAAATTCATATGGAATTTAAGAATCCATACTAACATATGGTTAAGAGAGAGAAAACGAGGCTGAAACTAATAAGAAACTTAAAAGTTATCCCAGAAACAGGGGAGAACAGATTGGAGAAATAAATAAAATGTTACTTAAAATGAAAAACCCAGATAGTAGGTCAGAGGCAATCACTACAGGATATATCAGGAAATGTTTACTTCACATTTCTAAAATTGGTTATTAAAGACGAACTGAAGCATAAGAGTACCTAGGTAAATTGGTCACTGAATATTTGCTAACACTTTCCTAAAACGTACCCTTCACTGTTTATCATTTTATATGTGCAGTTGTCTCATTAATGCAGGAGTATTGATAAATTTTTAACTCCTTTTGCAAATTGGAAAAAATGGGCTGATTGGAGATTACTGGTAATGCAGCTTTGATCCTGCCCTTGAGAGACTAGGGATTTATATCTCCTAAGATTGCTGTCACCTACCTTGTAAGTAATCAACAAACCTTGAACCATAAATATAGAAATATATTTGCAAGTCATAGAAACAAAATTGTAGGCATATTTATTCCTTGCATATTCTGACAACAGCATAAATCACTAGCAGAGATTACCCCATGAATTTTGGGCTAATTGATAAACAGTCAACTTCTGATTATTTGCAATAATGAAGGAAGCAATAATGTGAAGATTTCAGAGAAGCAGGTGAAATAAGCAGTAATTTCTGCAGGCTTTGCATCACAATTTATTTGGTTAAATTTATTATTAAGTAATATAGTATGATATTCTTAATATTACCATTACTATTATTGCTATAGTATTGGTGTATATTAGTGTAAATAACATGGTATAATATTATTAATTTCAATAGTTGATATTAATCATTGCAAAGCGTATATAAAATATTAACAATTATTAGAGGACATAATATAATATTCACAAAATATACTTTAGCATGCATACCGCCCTATGATAAACTCAATCTTTACCACATTTTGTCTGAGTTTCTCTCTAGACTGTGAGCTCATTAAACCATGAGTATTATTCCTTATCTTTCCCCAAGGTTTTCCAAAGCATTCGAGCCTGCTTAGCTCTCAATAAGTATTTGTTGAATGAATGGTCAATGAATAAGTAACTTTTGAGGAGCATATAACACTACTAAAAGAATACCTATGCAAAGAAACAGAGAAACCAGAGAAGTACAGATGATATATAATCAGATGCTACAGTATATTAAGATGAAATGGGTTAGGCTATGTCATGAAAGGAAGTCTGAATTGTCTGGGTACAATTTTTGGAAGAGAAAGAGTATGAATGGAGACTTGGTCTGGGCTGAAACTGAACAGTTTATCCATGGACAAAAGCAAGTGTGAAGAAGCCTATTTCAAACACAGGGAGCTGGCTGAATAGACAGAGGTAAGAAGAGTGAGGTTTATGCAAGCTATAAGAAGTTTAAAGCAGCGTGGTGCCTGGGTGGCTCAGCGGGTTAAAGCTTCTGTCTTTGGCTCAGGTCATGATCTCAAGGTCCTAGGATTGAGCCCAACATCAGGCTTTCTGCTCAGCAGGGAGCCTGCTTCCCTGTCTGTCTGCCTACTTGTAATCTCTCTCTCTGTCAAATAAATGAATAAAATCTTAAAAAAAAAAAAAAAGAAGTTTGAAGCAAAGGAGTCTAGTAGTTTTTTAAAATTTATTTTAAAACATTTTTTTCATTATTTTATTAACACAAAAGTAAAAAGTTGAATTAAACATGCTCCTCAGTTCAGGATGTACAGTATTTATTCATTCTGTCCTTTAAAAAATATTTATTTATTTGACAGGGAGGGAGAGAGATTGAGAGAGAGAGAGAGAGAGAAAGCACAAGCAGGGGGAATGGCAGGAGAGGGAGAGGGAGAAGCAGGCTTCTCGCTGAGCAAGGAGTCTGATGCAGGACTCAATCTCATGATCTGACCTGAAGGCAGATGCTTAACCGACTGAACCACCCAGGTATCCCTATTAGTTCTTACCCCAATCCTAACCTGTACTCCATTCTCTCCACCTTCTGGGCCCCCACACTAATATATTTGATACATCATTAGGCATGTATGTATTTTTTTAAACAGAGGTTCTGTTTTTTGTTTTTTTTTTTTAAAGACTATTTATTTATTTGAGAGAGTGAGTGAGCAAAAGAGCACAAGCCAGGAGGGGAGGGAGTGGAAGGAAGCAGACTCCCCACTGAGCAGGGAGCCCAATTCAGGGCTTGATCCCAGGGTCATAGGATCATGACCTGAGTGAAGGCAGATGTTTAACAGATTGAGCTACCCAGACACCCCAATGGTGTTATTTTTATATGTTTTAAATTTAAATAACTTGTTTCCTTTCAATAAATTTCATTCTGTTCTGTACTCTTCTCATCCAATTCCATTATACAGCATAGACTTTTAGTTCATTGCTTCTACTGGATGGATGACTACTATGTCATTGACATATTCTTAACTCTAGTCAGACACGCTTGAGACCAATCAAGAAGCTCCTTGTGTTTTATAGTGCTCCATTCTGGTTTTCTTCTGGCTCTGCCCTTAATACAGGGAAGGGAGTCTAGGGCCAAAGAAGACTTCCTCATCAAGAGCTTTTACAAGTGTCCTCTGTCCCCCAAATTTCTCATTCATATTTCAGGCACCTAAGACCCCAAAGTTTTCTGTCCAAATGTCCCCAAGCCATTTGTTTTCCAAGGCCACACTGGCTTTGTCCTCCATAATCAGATTGTTCTTTGGGTGTACACAGCTCTAGACTGGATGGGTGGCCAATGAGGAGTTGTATGTAGGAATTGTGGATGGAGTTTTTATGTGTAAGTTAAAGTGCTCACATATCTATGGGTGAAATCCCTTGCAATGTTAGAGAGAGCAAATGAGAATGCAGGAGGAGAAGGAGGAGGAGAGGGTGACCTAGAATCGAGGATGGATAGTGGGAGTGAGCTGAGGTAATTGTCTCATTAGAGAAAGATTTATATGGAAAAAATATATATAAGCCCAAGTTTAATAAGTTTGCATAACTGCTAAAAAATTCAACCTCTGAGTGTGTGCATGTGTGTGTATATTTTTAATTCAGGAAATTATAAGCTGACATGTATGAAGACATTCATTTTGGCATTATTCATGGCATCACTGAGTTGGAGGCAACCTACTGTCACTGGAGGGAAATTAGGTCAGGATTTGAGTATTTACTCTTGTTAACTGATTATGTTTTTGTCTATCACCTGATTGTCATATATCACCTATCTTTTAATATGTAACTTTGCTTTGCTTTAAAAGCTTTTTGTCTTTTAACTATTGCCTTTGACATATATATTCATAATACAGTTCTAAATAGTTTGTTACTGTTTTATGTGATCTTCTTTAATCTTGCTTTTTTTAAGTAATATATTTTATTTTCAGAGCAGTTTTAGGATTACAGAAGAAATAAGTAGAAAGTACAGAGACTGGCCAAATGATTTCTCTCTCTCCCTCAGCCTTTAGTTTCCCCTGTGATGAATATCATGAATTGGCATGTTATGTTTGATACAAATGATGAACTGATATTGTGACATTATCAGCTGAAGTCATAGTTTACTTAGGGTTTATTCTTTGCATTGTATGGTGTTAAGGAGTTCACCAAATGCATAATGTTTATTTACCACTATTACAGAATAATACAAAGTAGTTTCACTGGTCCAAATCTCTCTTTGATGCACTTACTCATTCCTGCTCTCTTCCTTTTCCCCAAATGTGGCAACAATTGATCTTTTTACTGTTTACTGCTTTACCTTTTCCACAGTGTCATATAGTTAAAATTATATAGTCTGTAATCCCTTCAGATTGGCTTCTTTCACTTAGAAATATGCATTTAAGTTTCCTCTATGTCTCTTTGTGACCTGATAGCTTATTTCTTTTTATCACTGAATAATCTTGTGTTGTATGGATGCAATGCAATTTTTTATCCATTTGTCTATTGAAGGATATCTTGGCTGCTTCCAAGTTTTGAAAATTATGAATAAAGCTGTTATAATCATTTGTGTGAAGGTTTTTGTATAGATAGAAATTTTCAACTCATTTCGCTCAGTCCACCACAGTTACTGGATTGTATAATAAGACTGGCTTTGTAAGAAGCCACCAACCTGCCTTCCAGAATGGCTGTATTATTCTACATTTCCACTAACA
>JAQQSY010002362.1:0-13730 GCA_028646535.1 Procyon lotor
TTTTTTTTCAGAGAGATAAAAAGGTTCAAAATAGTCCCAGATTTGAATAAGTCAAAATCACAAGCAAAATGGCATTATTACTATACTCAGTTACATTTTGGTAAGAAATGTAAAGACAACCCAAACTTATTTTAGTGAGTTTCCTGGGATGTAGTTTTTCCCTTTAAAGTGATATCCTTTGTTTTTACAGAATAGGCCAGGTATTTGTAATTAAGTCCAGGTTAACTGTACTTATTCACTAAAGACCCCTCACGTAGAACAAAATGTACTTTGTTGTCTATAGCTCAGCTTCACATGACCTTGAATTATAAGACAGGGAAAGCAAAATGGATTTCCTACAGCAAATTTACTATTACTATCAAAACAGAATGGGTGTTCCCTCAGCTTGGTCAAACTGGATTTTTATGAGAAATTCTGTAATCTCATTCCTGGCCTAGGAATATTTTGAAACTTTAAGTACCAAAGTGTATTGAAATTATTTAAAATTTATAGAAGACATGCCGTTAGAAAACTTATCAGCCACCAGTGGTTTTCATCTCAAAGATGGAACCTCTACTCATTCTACAAATATTTACTGAGCAGAGGCTACGATTCAGGCCCTGGAATCCCTTCTCACCTGGTGTATCTTAATAACTACTAATAGCGCAAATCATGTATGCAGAAGTAGCAAAATAAGTTAACTCCTTCAGAAACTACCAGAGGACAGGTAAAATAGCCAAACTGAATGTCAGACATTAGTCAACACTGACTGCTGTTCCCTTTTGCTGGGCCCTGTGAGGAATCTGTCAGAAATATAGAACCTGTACTTTGCTCCTCCTGTTTTGTGGGATACAACCCTTGGTCTTAAAGAAGCAATTAGAACAATAAAACGATTAAGTATTATCCACAGATTGACTATACTCACTACAGACCCATGAGGAACAAAATGCTCTATATTCCTTAGAGTTCATCAACACATAAACTAGTCTGAGTAAGACCACATTGATTCTCTCTTGTTAGTTATTGTGGAGGAAAACCTCAGATGCTGTCCTACAGCCTGATGGTTCCAAACGCTTCTGATGGACACCTACAGCAAATACCTTTTTAATTACAACGTACGGATACATGAGTATGTATATGTATGCGTATATACATACAAATGATAAAACACATTTGTTTTTGTAAAAACAAGAATTTCACAAAATTATGCCTATTTGGACAAATGTAGTCTTATTTTTCTATTCTTTTTCCTACTCTTTCATTTAAAAATTTCCATTTAAGAACATTTAAATTGATTTCACAACAGTGGTTATATAAAACACTGCCATACTTCTCGAACTACAGTAAACCATATATATATGTGTGTATATATATATATGTATATATATATGTATACATATACATATATATTCACAAGACCAAAAGAAAAATATTCTACTACTGCTAATAATAATGACAGCTAACATTTATTGAGTATTTACTATGTATCAAGCCCTGGGGGTTAAGCACCTTAGATTATTTAGATTATAGATTTATTACAGGATCTTAAATGGCAAACCTGTGAGCCTCACTTTTGACAGAGGCCTCATGGGTTCTGAACAACAGATGCCAGATAGATACCCCACACCTTGAAGGAAAATGCTACATCACCAGCTAAGAAACCAAAAGGTGAGTGTAGTATGTGTCTACGTGAGTGTAGTATATGTCTACATGAAAAACCAGTCTGCCATGCTTAGCCATTGATTGCCCCCTCCAGCCAATGAAAGACTGGGATCAAGGCTGCCAAAGAACAGTGTGTGTGTGTGGTGTCTTCAGACTCCCACCCTGAGAGAGGGGAGAGTCACATTCCCTCACCTTCAGGTAAATGAGACGGGCCTCAAGAGGTCCTCTAAAAGGGCTTGAGTTAAGTCTCCTGGAATTTCAGACTGTGGTGGGAGAGGGTGGTGTCTCCCACTAACCACTGGACACTCATATCTACATGCCCCCGTGGTCCAAGTGAGCCTGGGAGGGAGCCTGCCTAAATCATTATAAAAAGAACCCCCTGCGAGAGGACTATCGGGCAGAGTGAAAGAACCTAACTGAGTAGGCAGCTGGGTGGGTGGAGTGGGCCAGTAGAGGCCGAGAGGATGAGGCCTGGAAGAGAGGAGCGTCTGGTGTTTGGAGGAGCAACGGCAGCTAGGAAGTTAGGGAGCAGGTAAGGGAGGGAGACCCAGAGAAGGGAGACCAACCCTGCACCTCCCTGCCAGTGTCCCAGGTAGAGCTGGGACATTCTTGGGATAGGGTCGGGGTAGGAGACGTGGATGGAGGCCTCTACCCAGCCTTGGACTACTGTAACAGACAAGAATTAATAATTAATTACTATAAGAGAAGGTTCTAGTTCGTGATGAGAAAACCTGCATCTGAAAGCTACAGGATCTTCTGGGATTCCATCCAGCGCAGGGGAAGAACAGAAAAACAGCTTACAGTCGAGGAGGGAAAGATTAGTTATGTCCTTACTGAACAGACCCTCCTTGTGTTCGACACGTTCAGTGTTTATCAAACACATACTTTTAATCTTTCCAACAACTGCACCATACAAGTGTCTGCCACCCACTTTCTGTGAGTGGGGGAACTGATGCTCACAGTGAGGTGAAGTCATCTCCGGCCATAGTTTCTGACTAATGAGTAGCAAGTTTATTCCTCTGCCAGGATTCAAACCCAGGCAGTGTCACTTAAATATTCCCTGACCCTTCTTTCTGCAGCAATATGGGTGGGGTGGGGTGTGAAGAAGCAGGAAGGGAAAGTTAAAAATTTTAATTAGTGTACAGTAAAAGTACTAGTACCCAATCTATATGCTTATTTTTTACTTATAAATTATATATATAAATTACAAATTATTATAGATATATAAATTATATATACTGCACTATTTTGTACATTAAAATATACCCTCCCCATTATACAGTTTAGAATAGTAAGATCAAATATATTTTTTTTTCTACTGGATACACACAGTGTACTCAGATAGATCTTTGAGTAGAATTCCTTGACTGTGGCAGACCACTTTAAACTCTGTCCCCTGTCCTAAGGTATAGGGCTTACTCCTCCTCTCTGTTTGGGTTACTTTTCTGGGAAAATGTGATAACTGAGAAGTTTCGATTAAAGGATGAAGGAAAGCTTCTTGGAGTGGAGACAACATAGATGTCCCTTAAGAATATCAAAATTTGGGGTAGGTGGGAAGAAGGAGGGGGACCACAAGAAAGGCTTAGAAACTGGCGGGGGAGGGAGCTATCAACTGAAAATAAATTTCTTTCACTTGGAAATATTCCTTAGTTTTTTTGTTTGTTTTGTTTTTGTTAAAGATTTTATTTATTTATTTGTCAGAGAGAGAGAGCCTGTACAAGCAGGCAGAGCAGCAGGCAGAGGGAGAAGCAGGCTCCCTGCAGACCAAGGAGCCCAATGTGGGTCTCGATCCCAGGACCCTGGAATTATGACCTGAGCCAAAGGCAGCCACTTAACCAACTGAGCCACCCAGGCATCTCCATATTCCTTAGTTCTAATAGTTTCCCTTAACTCATTAAATATCATGTAAAATTATTCTTACAATTTTTTTTAGCAACCCTGTTCTGAAAATATTTCTCTCTCTTTTTTTCTTTTAGGTTTTATTTATTTGTTTGTCAGAGAGAGAGAGAGAGAGGAGTAGCAGGCAGAGGCAGAGAAGCAGGTTCCCCACTGAGCAAGGAGCCTGATGTGGGACTGCATCTCAGGACCCTGGGATCATGACCGGAGATGATAGTAGATACTTAACCAACTGAGCTACTCAGGCACTCCAGAGGCGGTTAGAACTAATGCAGAGCCATCTTTGTGGATGATAAGATTCAGTGACCTACAGATGTCAGTTCTCCACAAAAGTCAATTTTAAATTTTAAGTTAATGCCTCAGAATCATAATGAAATTCTTTTCTGAAAGTGACATGTCTGTGTGAAAGTTGAGCAGAATAAAGAGGAGAGAGGAATACTCAGTGTATGTGTATATATTCATGTTGATATATTCATACTAACAGAAACAAACAGATTTTAAAGGCACAGTAATTAAAACAGTGTGATACTGGTGCAAGGGTAGACAGAGGTCAGTGGAATGGAAGAGAAAACCAGAAACATCCACAAGCACGCAGAATTTAGAGAATGATAAAGCTGCCGTTTCAAATCAGTGAGAAAGTATGGATTATTCAATAAACCACAGGAAATAATAAATTTCAATCTGTACCTCACACTATATGACAACATAAATTCCAGATGGTTTAAATTCTTATGTTAAAAAAAATTTAACCACAAAATCTCAGTTTAGAGCAGTAGCATAATTTTGAGGCTTTTACATTCCTGGTCCTCACAAAACTGGAGAGAGTTAAGCCCTGAGTTATTTTCCAAAAATCTTCTTATACCTTTAGCCAGAAGCTACCCATCAATAAAATGATATTTAAATATTTAAATTTATCATTCAAATTTATGTATTTCAAGAATCACACCTCTTCAAGGACAGATAGTTTTTACTTACAAGAAGCCAGTGCCTTTTACATAACAATTTAAAAATCATGCGGCTTAATTTTTTGAACCCTCAAAAGGAAAAGAAAAACTACCAGCAGGGAAGAAAGTTCCTGCTAATTCATATTCTTTCCAGCATTTGGTGTTGTCGGTGTTCTGGATTTGGTTCTCATAAATGTGGAGTCTGTGTGTCCTTATTGCGTAATTTGCAAGTCCTCGTGACCCATGATGTTGAGCATCTTTCCAATGCTTATCTATCATCTGTGTCTCTTCTTTGGTAAGGTAATCACACCTTTTTAATTTCTGTAGTTTTGAGGCTTTGACATCTGGACCTTGCTGAGCCTGGAGAGACTGCCCCTCCCCCCAGGGCTGGCCAATTTCTAGAAATACAAGATAACTCTCCTTTCAGCACTAAGAGGTCCAAACCACAGCCCCCTCCGGGACTGGGCTTTCACAATCAGGGCACTATTCTCGTGCTCCAACCACCCAAGAGCCAGACAGCAGATAGCAACGTAGGCCCCAGAGCCTGCTGAAATTATTCAGACTGAACAACCCTAAATCGTCTGACCCTGCTTCATCTGTTCCTTCACGTGGAAACCATGATAAAGGTTCTTGCCCACGCTCCCTCTGCCCCTGACCAACCCTGGTGCTGCCTGCTGTGGCCCTGCATGGGGTAGCCTGTCCCTCCCTCGGGAACAGTGTATAACAAACTCCCTTCCCAGCGGTGGTCATCTCCTGATCCATCGGCCTTGCTACACCTGGATAATAACAACACTTACATTTAAAAAAAAAAAAACAACACTATATAAACACTATATAAACACTAAATTCACTTTATAATGACTCACTAAACTGAACATTCATATTTCCTGCACTCTGTAGACATGATTTTTTTACACATAAAAAAAGTAAACAAAAAAAAAAAAAAAAAGTAAACAAATTTCGTACTTAAAAAAGTCACGCTCTATCTAAGCACAAAGTAATAACTGTCATATACTCTGCTTTTCTAGGCATTTTCCTAAGAAAGATCCAGTTTGATGTAATCGTATGGAACTTGTGAAAATTCCTGGGTTGCTATTGCACCTCAAATAAAAAGTAGGAATTAGGTCATTTTGTCTTCAATCTATGGGAGTGAGAAATATTTCTTGCAAGTCAGTGAAATTTTAAAAACTGTTTGCCACACAGCAAAACCCAGTGAAAGCTAGCTACTTAACAAAGAGGCCAGATTACAGTTGACAGGGTTAACATTACTAAACATGTTTTAAATTAAAGTTACACAGACTTTTTTGTTGTTGTTCTTTCAAGCCTCGACTGTCATTTACCATCATTTCAAGTTAATATTTAATCCAAAGTATATCTACACACATGTGTGTAAATGGACTGATTCGGCTTTTGAGGCCTGCTCTTGGGACCAAGTGCTAACAAACGCTGAAATTTTCAAAAGCTTATTGCTTAGAGAGCTTAGAGGAAGAGCATAAAGTAAAAAGGAATCAACAAAGGTAGCTAACTATAAATAAACATCTAAATTCTTAATAAATGAAGAGAAAAATGGTGAAGAATGTCTCCATATACACAAGGGTCCCACCAATTAAATTTAAACCAGCGCTGTCCACAAGCAGGAGGACTGGGAGAGGGAGAAGCAGGCTTCCCGTGGAGCAGGGAGCCTGATGAGGGGCTCGATGCAGGGCTCGATCCCGGGACCCTGGGATCATGACCTGAGCTGAAAGCAGATGCTTAATGACTGAGCCACCTAGGTGCCCAATGAATTCAGATTTAAATAACCTCATATAGTTAGTATCTCCTATGTTAGCACAGGTGTGACCTTCCTCTACTGAAAAAATACTAAATTTTAAAATGACTTCTATAATACTTCTGAAGAAACCACAAATATCATAAACCAAGATTGTAGGTAGTTTCTCTTGACATCTTGTACTCTAGAGGACCACAAAAAAGATGATCTCAAACAGAAAACTTGAACAATGAAATTTATTTTAGCTGTTTTCATCTTTGGATTCTTATCATGCCGTATAAGATTAAGTTCTTGATTAAACTTTGTGAGAAAATGAATAAGTTAAGTTCATGAATGAATCGGCAGGCAACTTCCCTCCTCGACTGAGGAATGGGAAAGCTTATGGCAAAGGGTAAGCATTTCTTTGAAATTTAGAGTCATTATCTTTTTAAAGATATCTCATTATCTCATCTTTTTAAAAATGAGTTCAGTGGTAATAGAGTTGGATGGATGGAAAGTTAGCTGGATAGAATGACAGTTAATTAGTTTGATAGATGGACCTTAGTAAATGATTTTTAAATGTAGAAACTCCTACTGGGATATCTCCTTCTTGCTTTGGGACTCAATTAAAGATTGCTAGCCAAGCTTTTTAATGTTCTTTCAATCCCTAAGTTATTTTTTCTGCTTCAGTAGAAAGGAGTCCATCTCAAATAACAATTTTTAAATTACACAAGGTAATTTTAAAACAGTCAAAAGGAAAATAAAACCACCTGCAGTATCAGGACCCAGAGATAACAGTGGTTATAATTTGCTGCCTATTCACAATTTTTTTCTTTGCTGACTAGACGTACATGTGCATGTAATATTCTAAAATAAAAACTGGACTGTACTTAATGGTATATTTAACTTGTTTTTCAAATGTTCTAATACTGGTGAACGTATTTCTATGCCAGTCAGTATATAATTTTAATTAATTTTAATGTCTGCACAGTATTCCACTGCCAAAATCTATTTTTTTATTATGTTATGTTACCATACAGTACACCAAAAGTTTTTGATGTAGTGTTCCAAGATGCATTGTTTACATATAACACTGCAATCCGTGCCCTCCTTAACCGAACCATCCCCCACCCCCCTCCTCTCTAAAACCCTTGGTTTTTTTCTTGGAGTCCACAGTTTCTCATGGTTCATCTTCCCCACTGATTTCACCACCCTTCATTTTCCCCTTTTCCCAACATTCTCCGTGCTATTCCTTATGTTCCACAAATAAGTGAAACCATATGATAACTTTCTCTGCTTGACTTATTTCACTCAGCATAATCTCCTCCAGTCCCCTCCATGTTGATGCAAAAACTGGGTATTCATCCTTTCTGATGGCTGTCCACTACCAGAATCTTAACATGAATCGTGGTCCTATCTTCTCCCTCAATACGTTTTTCTGTGTTTTTTCTCATGCCACCTCAACAACTTTGTCTATCCAAACTGGTTTTAAAACTCCACATTATTCTCTACAATTTATTGGAATTGATCTATCCTTCCCCCTAGATTTCCCAGTTGGGTTACCGTGTTCCTGTGAGATGACAAGATTTCAGACTTGAGACTAAATTGCTAACAGGGTTTTCTCCCTACCAGTACAGGTCTGGTAAGCAAGATCTAGAACATGAGAGGTCAGATTTCCCAACCTAGAGGCAGGATTTGGGCATGAAGAGGAAAACCGTTTCATCCGTGGAGCATATATAGGAAATTTGTTAAGACTCCTACAGCATTTCCAAGGAGTTACTGCTTCCCAGGGCATGAGGAATCTCTGCATCGAAGAGTCAAAATTTAAAATGCTCACTGTTGCTCATGGTGAATTTTTCTGATCTGACTCTAAAAGTCTTTTGAGTTCATCAGCATGAAAAATTAGTTTCTACTAATTTATTCAGTAATCCACCCATATTTGCCTAGAAGATAAGGGTTTGGTGATGCACAATTTGTTCTAGCCAAGTCACCAACTTGGAACCAGAAGGCAAGAGCAAGGACTGGGATTCACTTTCATCTTTTGGACCAAGAACAAAGTTCCTTGTCCCTCACGTTCACACACATAGCAATTATTTGAAAACATACAGTACTTCCCTTGTTAAAATGGAATCCCACTGGCTAGCTAATTGATTCACAAGTCTGCTATCTAATTCCATACTGAAAGCTTAAATTAAAAGTTAATGAAACACAGGACTCCATTATATTTCACATGTAACAACCTTTCTTAAAAAACAAAAAAAAACCCAAGAGGGAGAAAAGCACTGGTGCTTCATGAAAAGGAAAACGTCTGAGATATCATCCTGAGCGGGAATGCACCCACAGCCAGAAGCATTCCTCAGCCCGATCTCCCTGCCAAGTCACGGGGAAGCCATCTCCCTGAGCTGTCCCTCTCTGAGGCAGGAAAGAAATCCCCACAGGTAACCCGTGACCAGACTGACCAGAGCTCATAAGGCAGCACTGTTCGTGGCTCTGCACGGTCCACTCAAGATGGGAAAAATCTGTTCACATAGAGTACTGTGCACTTTACAACTTCACACCCCAGCCTACTATGAAACTCACATTTGACTCACACTTACAAAGTCCAGGGGAGGCAGGGAGTGCTGTGTCCTCTCTTCCTCCCCCACAAATCTGAGTTAACACCAGCAGTTTATTTCTTCCAAATAAATGAAGGTGTGTGTCAGTTCAAGAGTCAATGCCCTGATGTTCCCCTTGATCTGGTTTCCTTGTCTCAAGACCTGGTGGTCGCCTCAGGCTGATGGCTCGCAGTGGTCTCCAGCCCCAGCTTAAGCAACCCACTACTGTCAGGCTGTCTCCACTCGGGTGTTTTCACCCGCACTTCTAAGACAACGTGTGCAAAACCGTTCCCCATTCTCTCCCATGAAGCAATTCTCTGGCTTGGCTTCCCTATAGCTTTAGTGGCGCAGGAGGCTGGAAACTGTGAGTTACCCTTTACATCCCTCCCTTACTCATCGTCATTTGGGATCAGAGAACAATCACAGATGCCCAGCCGAGGAGCCTGGGCATGTCCACAAAGTAGTGGACACTGCAGATGCTTGCCTGTGTGACTGTATGATAAACGTCTTTTGGAAAATTATTCTGGTTTCGATCCTACGGCGCCTTACCAAACCTCGTTAACCAGCCATTAGCTCTAGTATTTATTTGTTGGACAAATACTCCTATAAGATCTGCTCCTCACATCTGACATCCTCCCGGCAGCCCTCTCAGGAAAGTAACGACTGTTATTCCCGTCTCACGGATGAAGGTTAGAAAGCATGGGAAACACAATCACCTTGCCTTGGCTGGCCTGCCTGCCTTGCTTTCCTTTAAATATTATTCATTTTCTGAACACATAGCCTTTGTTCATGCTCCTCCTGGTCTCCTCACCTCCTCCCCAAAATGCTCTTCTCTTCCCACTTTGTGCAAATAAATGCTGGCCTCCAGGATTCAGAGCCACACTTCCTCTTGAAGACCCAACTGTTCCAGTTCACGTTCGTCCTGTCCCGTCCTGTCTCCTCTACGCATTCTCCGTACGATGTCTGTGCTGCTTAGCAAGATTACCTGTCTCGTTTCCCAAGCACACTAAAAGCTCCTGGAGGTCAGAGGTCATCAAGACAGTCTTTTATGTTCCTCTAGTACTGAGCAAAAATATAACTGGTACTCAGTATTTATTATTTAGCTGAATCAAAATGATAAATACTGCCACTATGAAAAATACAAATTACCCGAAGGTGTCTTTTGCTTTTTGTAGCTACTATAAAATATAAATTCTTCACTGTTCAATGAGAATAGTATAGTACACACCTGTGTGGCTAGAAATGCTGTATTCTTGTTTTTATTAGAACAGGAGTCAACTAATCATGGCCCAGCGTCCAAATCTGTCGTGCTGCCTATTTCTGTAGACAACATGTTGGTGGCACAATGCCATGCTCTTAACGGACTGTCTGGTGCTACTTTCACGGCTCAAGGACATAACAGAATATTTTGCCATAGAGACCATACGGCCTATGAAATCCCAAATATTTACTATTTGGCCCCTTACCAAAAAAGTTTGCTGGTCCTTGCTTTAGACAAAAACTAAACAAAGCATCTGAATAGGGAACACTTCTGCTGTTTTTAATTTGAATTTATTTTCCCCTATTTTCTTGACACGATTTGTATGGTTTTCAAATTAGCATCTACTTATGGTTTGGGATAAAAATCAGAGTAAGCATAATTTGCTCTGTAACACAATATATTTGCAAGTACATTAAAAAAAGAGTTTGCCAGGGTAGTATGCCCTAAGAAGTTTCTTCCCCTTTTCCAAAGTCTCTCTCGACCCTCGGCATTCAGCTGTAATCCACACCTTTCAACATTTCACACGATTGTAGGAAAACATTAAATCTCAGTGACTGTTAAAAGTCTGGTCAAGTTTGCTTGTTGTTGCCTAGATTTTTCATGCTGGTGGAGGCAAAATGAGACATGGGTAATAAAATCAGATAATTCCCAAGCCAACTTTATCTAGTTTCAGAAGGTGGGAAGAGACAGACAGCATTTAGCTCTAATGGATGCCAGGATTTGTTTGTTTGTTTTTATTTGTTTATTTTTAAATTTTGCAATGACAGGAAGAGTGGGTCTTCCCACTATTCATAAATAATAATGCAAAGCAGTCAGCTGATGAATTAAAATCATTTTCAATCTAGTGATGGAATGACTTTAAGTTTTTATTTGAATTTCTGTTGGTCTAGCCTCATTCTTGGCCTCCGGGAACTCTGCCTGCAGGACTGAACTGTGTTGTGGGCCTCATTTTTGAATCTCTCTCCTAGGAACTTGCCTACTTATCACTGTTCTTTTGACTGTGTGATTCTTAGAGTCCTTGGGAGTTCTGACTCTGACTAGGAAGCCAGTGACGGGGTCCCCACGGCCTGCTGACAGGTTCCTTCAATGTTGACAGCCTGCTCAACTCCCTTGAACGTCCACGCAGCATGTGCTCCCAGACTTCCTGTCATCATGTCACCACAGTGTGCTGTGATGGGCCACCTGGCCTCTGCCTTTGGCCCCGCACCACGCTGTCGTTATCCTGCCTGCCCCACCAGCCACGTTCAGCACCTGTGGCTGCTGAGCTGTATCTGCCCAGAGCAGAGCAGGGCTCTCAGCCTGGCAGGTCCCCATCTGCCCCGCCCACTGTGTGTGGCTGGGGTCCACCCAGTGTCGACTGGAGACTGCATGAGATGAAGGCAAGGAAAATAGTTCCAAACCCTCCCGAGTCTTCTCAAATGGCACACTGTTCAACAATCACAGACCTGCTGCATATATAGCCTCAGTCCAGTAATTTCCCTAATTTTTATTCCACACTGGAGTTATTAAAGGCCCTAAGGACAAACTTATCCACTCAGAAATGACATCCAACAATTTTCTCATCACAAACGCTAGGAATAAGCCAACAAATACACGCGGCTCTTTATTCTGGGTAAATATCATTATGTTGGCATCTTTAGGCATTTTTTTTTAATGATTTTATATATTTATTTGAGCGAGAGCGAGCGAGTGAGCGCATATGCAGAGGGAGAGGGAGAGGGACAAGAACACTCTCCACTAAGCAGAGAGCCCAACATGGGGCTCGATCCCAGGACCCTGAGATCACAACCTAAGCCAAAGGCAAATGCTTAATGGACTGAGCCACCCACGCACCCCTATGTCGGCATCTTTAAAATGTTCATTTTGAATGTTTTCATATACAGACCATTTTCTATGGCTCTTTTTAAAACAATATGTACATTAGTGTGTACAGCACATCATACACATAATCTTTAGCATTAGCCAGGGGATGACTCTTACAGCTAACTCCTGGGTTTATCCATGGTCCACTCTTGCTTAAGAATTGGCTACAGAAAGGAAAAGGAAGAGGTAGGGTAGGAGAGAATACTGTACAATTTTGTATGAAAGGAAAAATCCCAGAGTAATAAAACAGGTTAACTATGAATAATATAAAACTTAACAAGAAATAGCAAGTATTTATCTAGTTTCTAATAGTCCTTAAAGGTACATAAGGACTAGGGAAGTTGGATGAAGAACTTCAGAGAGTGAAACTACTAGTCATGGACAGCTCTTCAGTGACAACTTGGTGAATCAGGGTAGATGGTTAGCATGAAAAGGTTCTGCTCCGACAGATCGACTAACGATCCATGTTGAGAATTTATAGTACATTAGAAATGACGAAAAGGAGGCATAGCAAAATGTATAGCAAAATAAAGAACTATAGAAGACATGTGAAGAAAGTGATAAGGGTATTAAAAGAGAAAACAACTCAACTCATAGTCAAGCCATTACATGCAGAATATTATGGGGAACTACTAGAATCAAATTCTTGATGAAGAATGTTGCAGCGGCTCCATTAAGTGGATAGGAACTAGAAAAACATAACAGATTAGCAAGAGTTTTCCTGCGTGGTACATTAGAATCCAAATAAAGCACACAATCTGATAATGTGTGTTCACGGCTATCCTAGAATCCATTAAGTTTGATGAAATGAAGTGTGTGTATGAGGTATTCAAACTGAGTTTGCACCTGCAAACTGTAAAACCAGACAATACTCTACTATGAAAATAAAAGAATGTTTTCTCCAACATTATTCACATGGTAGAGTTCAAAATAAACAGTTTCTGAAGAAAAATGAAGGACTGCAAATCTGTAATGAAATATACAAAAAATGAAAAGACAAAATTGCTATAGGATTCTCTTACTCCCATATAGCAAGAAAAGCCATGATGCTCTTTTAACTCCAAAGGTAATCTGGGGTAAGGGTTACACTCCAATAACATACAACTACTATGGATCAACCCAAATGGAAACAATAGTCAGCAGGTAATTTTGGAAGAGAAGACATATTCTGACATCTGGTGTTTAATTCTTTTAGATAAATGAAAACTTCAAACAATCTTCATTTTTCATGCTGAATCATATCACAATCTCATAAGCATCAAAAATACTGAGTAGTTAAAAATTCAGTATCAATATATTCTTAGCAAATGTTAAGAGCCCCAGTCTGCTTGACCAAATGCTAGCTCCTCTCTTTACGAGTCGGGTCACCTCAAATTGTCCCATCTCTCTGGATGCCATTTTGTCATCTATAAAATGAAGGTAATAATGGCATCTTTCTTATAGTGAGTGAGGAACAAATGAACTTATATTTTTGAGATATTTAGAGCAGTGTTTAGTATATAATCAGTACTATGTGAAGGCTTAATATGTAAACACTTATCGAGTATCTACTGCCCTAAAAGGATTCAGCAACAGCTCAATCATGGTTACAAGCCACACAAAGATAAATTTAAGTGTTTACTTTGATTTTTTTATTAATTTTTATTAACATATAATGTATTATTTGCCCCAGGGTAAATGTCTGTGAATCGTCGGGCTTACACATTTCACAGCACTTAACAGCACATACCCTCCCCAATGTCCACAACCCAGCCACCCTATCCCTACCCACCCACACACCCCCC
>JAQQSY010002363.1:0-13729 GCA_028646535.1 Procyon lotor
ATGGGTGGGTGGATATGTGGATAGATGGATGGGTGGATGGGTGGATGGATGGGTGGATGGGCAGCCCATCCTAGCTTGAGTGGTGATTGGAGGTAGCAGCTGGCTGAGAGGAAGCCTGGTCTTGAGGACAAGCTCCTCCCAAGGCGTGTCTGGGCTACTTGCCACTGGCCTCCCAGATCCGCATGTTCGTTCCTTGTGTGCCACTTATTCAGGGGCTTTTGTCCTTTTCCAGGGTGATATCCAGCAGCTGCTCTTTGTCTCGGACCACCGGGCCGCTTACGATTACTGCGAGCACTACAGCCCCGACTGTGACACGGCCGTCCCCGACACGCCCCAGTCACAGGATCCCAACCCAGACGAATACGTGAGTCGGCCCCCCTGATTCAGGGTGGCGTTGTAGGCAGACTGCTTGGGAGGGGGTGGGGCCGGCAGGCAGGCAGGGGGTGGAGGGGCCCAAAGGCCACGGGAGCCCATTTGAAATAAACCCACTGGGCAAGAATCCGAGGTTTATCCTGCCCCGTGGCCAGCAGCACCGTGGTTCAGCCTGATTGTAGTTCTCTCCACCATGGCCAGGTGAGGGTCCTGTCCCACCTCCTGGTCACAGGGGACGCGTGTCTTCTGCCATGTTCACTCTGCTGTCATTAGTCCTTCTGGTCTCCTTCTGTCACCACCGGTCAGAAGAGAAGGAGGGGTAGCCCTCATGAAATCGGGGTCCCACGGCTCAGGCGGGTCTTCCAAGCCGGGGCTGAGTCCCTGCAGCCGAGGCCCCTGCCCCTGTTTTAGGGGCAGGATCTTCCCTGTCACTGTGGTTTGGGGCTTCAGTGAGGCTCAAGGGACTCGGAGGGACAGCAGGGTGCCACAGGAAGCCACAGCCTCGCTGGCTGTCTGGACCCTTGGTTCTAAAGGGCCCTCCCTCGTGCTTCTCATGGGGCTGCCTCAGCTGCCCGAGGAGCTGGAGCGGGGGAGGCCCGTTCGGAGCCACGACTTTCCGGCCCCCACTCTCCCTGGCCGAACCCGGACGGTGAGGCGAGCAGCTTGGCTCCTGGCGGGGTCCCACCTTCCTCACGTGGCCCCGATTTGCTTTCAGTACCCGGAAGGCGAAGGCGAAGGTGACACGTACTACTACGAGTACCCCTACTACGAGGACACGGAGGACCCGGGCAAGGAGCCCACCCCCACCAAGAAGCCCGTGGAAGCCGCTAGGGAGACCACGGAGATTGCCGAGGTCTGCGCAGGCGGGCTGCTGGGCGCTGGTCCGTGGGGAGGCCGGGAGGGGGAAGGTGGAGCCCGGCAGGGAACCAGCGCCCGGGGGGGCTGGGTGATCCTGCTTCGTGCCCCCGGGGCAGCGGGGGAGGGCTCACCACCTGCCATGCCGCCTGCAGACATTGGCCTGAGCGGCTCTGAGTCTGAGGTCTTAACCCTTTTATACCCGGAGCTGCAGGACTCCCTTTCCAAGGGCAGGGCTGGGGGGGGTTGAGCCACGGACAGCACACCCCGGGGCTGGCTGCCTCCTGGCATGGACGGAGTCCGCAGAGTTCTTGGGCGGCCACAGGGACGTGCTGGGGGTCCCCTCCAGACCCCCCTGACTCCCGCCCTGTTCCCCACTCTCAGGAGCAGACCCCGCCCACCACGGCGGCCCCCACGGTGCCCAATACCAGCGAGGGGGCCGGGAAGGAGGAGGACCCCGGCATCGGGGACTACGACTACATGCCCAGCGAGGACTACTACACCCCCTCCCCTTACGATGACATCAACTACAACGAGGGCTTTGAGAACCCCGACCAGTCCCCCGACCACGGCGCAGGGGCCGAGGTCCCCACCAGCACGGTCGGCACCACCAACTCCTCCAATGTAATTGCTTCTCTTCCACGTGGGCCTGGGGCCGGGGAGGGGGCAGGGTGGGGGGGGGTGCTTGAAGTTCCTTCTTTTCTCTGCTCTGACCTCGGGGATCCTGGCTGGCTCCCTGCTCCCCAGCCCAGCGGACCCTGGCCCCCAGGAGCGCTGAGCAGGTTTGGCGTCCCCGACTCACTGAGCTTATCTCACTGCTGTCTGTTTTCCATCTGCGAAATGGGTAGAATGAGCCCCGCCCACCCAGTCTCTAGGAGTTTCGGGTGGGGACGGACGAGGACATGCATATTTGCTGTGTCCTCTGTGGCCTGAGGGGGCCAGGCAGGACAGGTGCACGAGCGGGGGTCTGGGCCGGCAGAAGAGACCTGGGGCCCGCTAGCACCCATACGACCGAGGGCTTTCCTGCCGGGCAGACCTGGCTCACAACCCCATCCCTGACCTTGGAGAGCCCCCTCTGGATCTCGGTTGTCGTTCACAAGGTGGCACTCCCAGAGCCGCCTCTAGGGGTTGTTGGCGAGTTTTCATACGAGGGAGGAGTTGAGCACCGCACACAGTGAGTGCCTAGAAGTCGGCTCTGTGTGAAGCCGGATTCTTGGTGGGGCGAGGCAGGCACCCGGCTCTGATGGTCCAGCCCCTCTGTCAGCGGCGTGGGACTGGGGGCTTGTTACCCCCACACTGCGAGGCCCTGGGCTGGAGCCTCCGACGGCGTTGACTTCCCCACGGCGTGCCGGTCCCCGTGCCGCCCCAGCTAGCCACGGGGTCTTGTGGGGTTTGGGGTGAAGTGGCCCCAGCGAGTCGGACTGGGCTCCTCGGAGGCCCCGCCCTTGGCGTCCCCGGGCTGTGGGGCTGGCAGGGTGGGGGTTTCTGTCCAGTTCCTCACGGTCCTCCGGTGACCCCTGCGGCCCCTTCCCTCCCAGCCGGCCCCGCCTCGGGAGGACGACTCGGAAGGGGAGTTTACGGAAGAAACCATCCGGAACCTGGACGAGACCTACTACGACCCCTACTACGACCCCACCGTCTCCCCGTCGGAGATTGGGCCGGGCATGCCCGCCAACCAGGACACCATCTACGAAGGGGTGAGGGCCTGCGGGGGCTCCTTCCACCTGCACCTTGGGGCCCGGAGGGGGGGGGGCAGCCATGAGCTGCCCCTGCCGGGTGGGCCGGTGGGGCCCGTCTCCCTCCTCTGCTCATCCTCTGTCCACCTGTTTTGTGAATTCAGATTGAAGGACCACGAGGAGAGAAGGGTCAAAAGGGAGAACCTGCCATCATCGAACCGGTAAGGGGCTCCCTCACCCCTTCCGAAGTCGGGGGGGGTGCTGGGCGAAGCGGGGCGAGGCCTGACCCGGGGGGCCCCTCATGGACGCCATACACCGCTTGTGCCAAGGCTTGAGAAAAGGGGCTCAGGTGGGGGAAAGTTCCAGACCTTGACCGAGGTGCCCATTGCTGGGATTCCGGCGGTGAGAACACTGTGCACTCGGGGTCTGAGCTCCTCGCTGTGCGCGGCCGTCGTCCCCGGGGTGAGAGACCCAGAGCTTGTGAGAAGGAGGGCAGCCCCTTCCGAGGGGTTGGGGGGCTCGCGGGCGTCTGGGATCTGGGCTGGGCCGGCGTGACCACCTCCTGGGCTGAGCGTGGAAACTGCTGAAGCGTGGCGGGGTGTGCCGTGGCCAGGGAGCTTGAGGAACTCGCTCTGCTGGGCGCAGGGCGCGGGCCGTAGACGCGACGGGTGCTGAGGGAGTGAGGTGGGGGAGGGTGAGGCTCGTGGCTGGGGGCCCGGGGGGCCCGCTGCTGCTGCCAGGTCCTCTGCCCCCGGGGAGCCCGGCCGGGAGTGGCAGGCTCCACCCCGTGGCCTGAGAGCGGTCGAGATCAGGGCTGAGCCGGCCGGCAAGGTGCCACGTGATGGGCCGGGAGGGGCGGGTTCCGCAGCCACGTGGGGTGGCCGTGGCGCTGGGGCCGGGCAGCCGCTGTGGACGGGACGGCCGGGAGAGGCTGGCCGAGGCCCACCCTGCCACGTCGTCCAAGCGCCGGAGGGAGGAGGCCGGTGTCCTGCCCAGGGAGCCGGTCACAAGGCCGAGCCGGGCTAAGGGTGGTTTCTGGTGCTCAGCTCCGAATAGGATGTTGGGGTTTCCAGGGCCTGATGACCTTGGGTTCCTAGGATGGGGAATTCTGTGGCCTCCGTCCTCCTGTGGACCTGGGAAGGTGCTTTTAGAGCCTCGACTGCAGGCCTGCCCCAGAGAGACCCGGAGCCCCGTGGCCAGGGCAGACGGGACGTGGCCCATCTCTGGGGGGAGTGCCCCAGGGCAGAGGTTCAGCACAGCCCTCCCGGCTTGGCCCCAAGCTTCTGAAGACTGGTGAAGATAGCCCCTTGGGTTTTCCCTCCAGGCCTGTCCAGGGACAGGACTCATCAGCCTTATAGGGCTGTGGCCACTAAACACATAGCCTCTTCTCAGGCTGAGGACATCCCCTTCCAGGGCTTTCTGCGGAAGACGGCTGTACCGAGGGCGGCAGTTGGGGGTGCAGGGGAAGGGTGCAGAGGTGCCACGGGGGTTGGGGCCAATGCCAGGTGACCCCTTGCTCAGCGACATGAAAAGTCCTAACGCCAAGTCCAGCCTTAGGGGAAGGGTGAGCGGGGAGGGGGGAAAGCACGGGGCAGCCAGGAGCTGGGGTCCGGACGCCCCGGAGGGACAGCGGGTATGTCACAGTCGCCACGGGCGCCCTGGCCTCAGCCTGGCTTGTCTCACTACCACACATGTCGCTAGACACTCTGGTCCCCAGATGGACCCACTCTTGACTTCGGGTGCCTTTTGTGCGGTCCGCATGGCTTTGGTGGCAGGACATCTTGTGCGAGAAGAACGTGAGGCCCCAGGGCAGGGAGGTGCCGGGGAGGGGCTAGTCTGGCACCATCTGGGCGCGCGCCCCGGCTGCCAGGCTGGTCTGCTGGGGGCGGGCGGGGGCGGGGCTGGAGAAGGAGGGCTGGGCCAGCACAGGTTTCGTGTCTACACGAGGTCCAGCCCATCTCGGGAGGGACACTGAGGCATCCGGAAGCAGCGAGGGGAGGGCCCCTTCCTCTGGCCCCGCGTTCAGTCCCGCCCCGCCCCCGGCCCACTCCCTGAGTCCGCCGGGCCCTCACCGTGTAAACAGCTGGAATTTCTTAACCCCGAGATGCCCTGAGTCTTAGCTCCATAAACAGAGGGCCGAGTCCTGGGAGCCGGCCGGCCTGGCTCTCGCGGCTGACCGCTGACAGCAGAGGGTGGGCCGGCCGCTGCTTCCCCGCCCCCACCCCGCACCAGCGCCCGCCCTCCAGGGAGAGGGACTCCGGCCCGTGGAGCCCGTGCAACCAGCCCCCTCTCGCTCTCCCAGCCGCACCTCCCCTCACTCGTCAGCAGGGTCAGCGGCTCCTTGAAAGGGCAGCAGACCTCTCCGCCTGGGGTTCGGGTTTGTCGGCATCCCGGGGACTCCAGGGACGCATCCCCAGACTCTGTGTCTCGTGGTGCCCGGTGAACGTTCCTGGGAGGCATACGAATCGCCGTCTCTACTCTCCGCTGTGGTTCGGAAGGAACAGTTTCTTTTGTGGGCTATTTAATGGATGGACACGCCAGCGTCGAGAGCTGTTTCCTGCTGGCCCGAGGCTGAGAACGTCCCTCACAGTCACCTTCCCTGCTGAGTCTTGGGGCGGGCGTCTGCACCCCAGTGGGGTGTGGACCGGGCTAGCACCCCCAGGAAGTCCACCACTCTCCTTGTCAACGACGCCTTTCTTGCTCCCCGGTCATGGCCATGGGGAAACTCAGGCCTGTCTCTGCGGGGCTCCTTCATCCTGGCATCCGGCCCCCCTCCCAGGCCACCCTGGACCGCTCCGGGCCGGCCTCCTGGGAGATCTGTGGCCGGCATCGCCCCGGCTCCCCGAGAACAAGGGCCACTGTGTCTGGGAAGACAGCTGCGGGCCCAGGCCCCCCGCTGTGGCCAAAGGTCCCTCGCTTGATCCCAGCTCCGCCGCCGAGCCTCCCCAGCTGCCTTTGTCCGAGGAGGAAATGTGAAAGCTATTTGGATGAGCTGTGTGTGTCCATCTCGAGTACAAAAATTCCTCCGAGTGCACATCTGTGTAAACACATCTTCGCAGCAGCTGGGGAGCCCTGATGGGGAGGCTGGGGGGTCGGAGGGCCTGGTGGCCCGGTGCCCCTCACCGGCGCAGGTCTTTAAGCCTCAGCTGGGGATTCTCCTGTCCCCCCTGGGAGGCCACCCCATGTTGCTCGAGAGCCCTGTTCATTTTGGAAGGGAAGTCTGAGCACGGGCGCACTCTGTCCCTGGAGGAAAGCAGTCTGTGCTTTCTCTGCTTTGGGGGAAGAGGGAGCAAATGTCTGTCCCTGGGGCCAGGGACATGTGGCCCCCTGAGTCCTGTCCCGGCAGTCTCAGGAATCCGTGGGGAAGAGGGCATCACTGTCCCTTCTGTGGGCCCCGAGTGTGGCTGAAGCCTCCTCAGCCAGGCCAGGCAGAACCTAGCTGGTCCCAGAATCCCCAGATGTCATTTCTGCTGTGTTTCCAGTGAGCAAATCCCTGCGGGGGGCAGGAGACCCCTTCCCACCCACGCGGGTGTGTACCCTCTTGGGGCCCCCTGAAGTAGACCTGAGACACAGAGGACGCTGGAGCCGCCTGGCCTGCCGCTGACCGGACAGGAGAGAGGAGAGCCCTGCTCCGGGAAGGGGCTGGAAGTGGACGTTCGGGAGCAGGACACCCCCCCGCCCTGACCCCGGGCCAGGGAGCTCTGTCTGCTGACCCCTCGGCTACCCACAGGGCCTCTCTGGGGTCCAGGCTGATGGGGTGGGGGGCAGGGGGCCTTGTCCCCACTTGGAGGTGCAGACCGTTCAGGCCAGTGGCTAGGTGGGAGGCTTCTGGAGGAGGCTGGCCGGTGTGGACTTAGTGGCATCTCCCCTTGCTCTGGGCTCCTGGTGGGCACGCTCCCTGAGGCCGGAGTCTGGGTCCTCGTGGGGTCCTCCTCACCAGCAGGGTCTGCCGGGGGCCCAGGCCCCTACTGGGTTCTCAGGAGGGATGGGCTTCTGGGGTCTCAGACCCTGTCTCCTGTCTTTTCCAGGGTATGCTCATGGAGGGGCCGCCGGGCCCTGAAGGTCCCGCGGTGAGTGTCTACTTCGCGTCCCAGGCCTTGGGGGTGGGGATGGAAAAGAGGGGGGCACTCACCGCCCTTTGCAGGCCCCCCTCCCAGGGGCCCACCTCCACAAACCCCGCCCCCCGAAGTAAGGCGGGAACGGGGTGGTACCCTGGGGCTGAATGTTTGAATTCTGTCCTGATTTTGTTTTTAATTCTAGGGTCTCCCAGGACCTCCAGGAACGATGGGCCCCACTGGCCAAGTGGGTGACCCCGGAGAAAGGGTAAGGGGTGACTCAGCGCTCAGCTCGCTGAGCTTGTCCCTGTGTCTCTCTGCTCTGTGGCTGGTGTCCTCGCACGTGCAGCCGGCATCCGGCACGTCAGCCCCCCCCCCATGCCACGGGGCCTGCTGCCTCTCCCCCACCTCCTTACTGTGCCCGTGCCTGTGGGTGTTTGGGGAGCTGCCCTCCTTGGTGGCCCCGAGCCTGGGCCAGGCGGCCGCTGCGAGGCTCACAGAGGGCCCTGCGGCCTGCGTTAGCCCGACAGTGACGACAGTGCCGTCCATGGCACTCGGGGTTAGGACCTGCGTTGGTCCTTCCTCAGCGTGGGAGCTTCCTGGGCCTCGCTTTCTGCTCCATTTTCCTTGTTGGAAATCAAGCAACGGGACGGGAGGGCTTGCTGTGGCTCAAAGGGACCCATCCCAGGGTCCTCTGGTCGTCGGGACCTGTCTTGGGGTCCCCAGTCAAAGGGATTCACCCTGGACTCTCCCTCTAAGTTCTGAGGTCCCCAGACCAAAGGCACACATTCCCGGTCAGAAGGACCCATCTTGGGGTCCCCCACCATCAAAGGGACCCACCCGGGGTTGCTGTTGGAGCGGGGAGGGCTGGGCCCAGGACGCCACAATTTCGCTGTGCCACCTAGTGGAAATTTGGGGGTACGGCAACCATGGGCGTTCTGGTCCAGCTTGGCTTGTTTCTTCTTTGTGTTGGTTTTTCCTGCGGGTCTGATGAATATCGCCGTGAGCACAAGCCGATGAAGAGCTAGAAATCAGATGGCTAAGTTGTGGACAGGGCAAACTAGGAGCGTGTGTGTGTGTGTGTGTGTGTGTGTCCTAGTGGACGTTTATCCCCAGGGCCTGGCCTGCTGCCCGGGGAGTCTGGACCTCACGGTTTGGGTGGGTGTGTGGATGGGGACGGTGGCTGGTCCGGTCACGTGGAGAGGCGGCTAGGGTCCGCTTCCACGGCAGCCTGGCGGGTGCCCCGCCCACAGAGCAGGTGAGCACCGAGGGGGACCTTCAGGCCGCGTGGATTAGCAGCAACTGAAGGAGGGCTTTCCTTCAGTTGGTTCACAAAGCCCCTGTGTCTGGGCTTTCTCGTTCTGTGTGTCTGGGTCACCTCTGAGGGCCCATCAGATGGGCACCGAACAAGGTTCCCTGCCGCGTTGTGTCCCTGGGGGCCCAGTGGACGTGGGTCATTCCCCATGGACTGGGACTGTCTTCCTCGCCTCCCAGCCCCTCCCCTCTGCCACTCGGTCACGACTCCAGATGTGGGGGCCGCTGCTCCGCCTGGGCTCCAGGCCCAGACCCCTTGAGTTCTGCCATCTCTACCCCAGCGTGCTCTGCACACCCAGTCCCCAAAGATGTGTGCGAGATGGGGCGACCGCCAGGGGCCCCCACGGAGCCTCATGAGAGGGACCCATGAGCATGACTGAGTCCAGATGTCAGCGAGGGAGAACCCCACGGCATGGCAGATGCTGTCTTCTACCTTCAGGAGGGGACACTGTCCACAGCCTGCACGGATGTGGATGGACCTCGGTCAGCCTCAGTGTCCTTGAAGGTTTCTGTCCATCTGTCCACCGTCTGCCCATCATACAGAGCTGGACACAGCCTGTCACTGAGGCTCTACTCCTCCCCACTCGGTCCCTGCCTCCGGGCTGAGCCTGGGTGCCAGTGGCGGGTGGCCAGCTGGGGCCTCGTGCACGGCCACCAGACCTGGCGGCTCTGTTGGAGGACCCAAGGCCCCCGACAGTGACTATTGGTGGGTTAAACAACTGGTGTCTCTTAAATGCACTCCAGGAGCCTAGGGACCGGGCATGGGGGTCAGCAGAGACACCCACTTCTCTGAAGTATGCCATCCCCAGAGTTGGAGGCAGACCTGCAGCCCACCAGCCTTCCCAGTGCCTTTCCAAGTGGGGGGGTGGGAACTGGTTCCAGGATCTGGGCATACCCACCCCTCCGGGCCCTGCTCGAGCCACTGTTGTCCAAGGAGTTGTCTCTGCTCACGGCTCAGCAACCCCTCAACGTCTAGCTGTGCTGGGTGCCTGCTGTTTAGCCGGCAAGGAACCCTGGAGGCACAGTTAGGAGCCTACCCTGCCACCTGCCCCTAGGGAGACCTCAGAATCCCTTTGTAGGGAATGGAAACATTTTCTCCATCCTCTTAGGTTTTGCGATTGGGGCATGCAAATTAAACTGACAGGAGCGTGTGTTCATAGGAGAGAAGGCACGCACTTTTATTGATGTTTCAAGTTTCACACACACAGGGTCATCACAGAAAGGCAGTGAAAACTCAGAGAAGCAGCTAGACTTGGGCACTTATGGTACTATTTCAGCCAAGGACGACACATCAGGAAGTGACTAGCAAATCTATGGGGGGATTAATGGAAGGTAAGGGTCGTTCTAGTAAGGCAGACCTCTCTCCACTCTCCAGAGTAAGGGCTTGTTCTCCCCGTCCTGGTGCAGATAGGGGTGGGGGATAGTTCATGCCCCTGACCCCACGGAGAGCTTCACTGGCCGCTCCCAGGCTCTTTTTGCCCAGCGCTGGCCTCGGGAGGAAAGGCGGCACGCTCACCGAGGGTCTCGAGGACTCGTGCCAGGTTCCTCTTCTGGGTCTTTCCAAGAGCGAGGCAAAAATATCTCAGTATAAAGACTCCTCTGGCCTTTAGGGGCCCGTCCCTGATACCCTCCTGCCTGTTTTGGGAGCAGGAGCTTGGGCTGCTGCTGGGCGGCTCACCTGGGCCGAGCTGGGCGCTCCCGGGCTCGGCTTTGGGTCCGCGGCTCTGCCAGGGGTCCGAGTGCCCTGTCCCTTCCTCTGGGTGCATGAGCAGGGTCAGCATGGCCTCAGGACATGCCTGTTAGACAGCGGTGATCTCTTAATGCGGAGGCGGCCCCCTGGTTTGTGGACCTGGTTGAGGTGGGGCCCGGAGTCCCCGGGTGCTGGGACTTCATGACACTTTCCTCCTGCTGAGTTCGGACATGGATTTGGGGGCCAGCTGACCAAGTCATCCAGAGCAAGCAACCTTTCTTACTTCGCTTGTAACCCAGTGGCCGGAGCCGAGTAGGGTCCCTGCGACCTCCCCATCAGCTTGCTGGAGTGGCCCTTGGTGTCCCACATGGGCCACGTCGTGGTCCATGTCCTAAAAAGTGGGGAGCTGGCTTGGGGGTAGCCTCGGCTTCCGGCTCGGGGTCAGAGGCGTCATGTCACAGACCTTGGCCCGTGGCAGAGGTTTGCTGACGGTTTTGCAAGCTGTGGTGGGTTGGGGGCTCTGCGGGACCCGGGTCACACGGCTTCCCGTGCCACCGAGGGGCACACACACCACGGGGACAGGGTCTGGTCCCCGGGAGACGCGTACCCTGCATCTTACATTGGAGTTTGATTTGGGACTGACTCCGAGGCGCAAGGTTCAGCAGCGAGCAGCACCCCGACTTTCCAAGGGGAGACCCTGGGTGGCCAAACCTGTTCTCGATTTTTTCTTTTTTAATCACACTTCTCGTCTTCTGTGGATTTTTTCGGAAACAGCAGGCAAGGGCAGTTCAGCCGCGTCCGTGAGCAGGTCTTTGGGCCAGTGGTTCTTCCTACAGGGACTTCCCTGAGAAAGTTGCCCGCGTACCCCTGCCCAGCACGCGCCCCGGGAAGACGGGCAGAGTCACTGAGGGCCCGTCCCGCATGGGCGGCTCTGCGGCCACTAAGCTCCTGAGTAGGAATCCGCAGTGAAGAGAGGGAGGGGATTGCAGGGCGGCGTTGAAGGGGGCGACCTCCTGGAGAAGGAGAAGTAGTACCTCCAGGGTCCCACGCACACCCGTGGGCGCGCTCTGCGTCTGGGCTGCGGCGCACGCGGCCAGCGGTCCCTGCCCGCACGGCGTATTGGGGTGCGGCCAGTGGGGGTCCCTTTCTGTCAGGGAGAGGGAGTCAAACCTCCTTCTGCACCCAAAACGAGTTTCACGCACTCAGGCCGGGTGGGAGTCCGCCAGGATCAGTGAGAAAGCTGGGAAATAAGACTTTTTTTTTTGAAGATACACTTATTTGTTTTACGTTTGAGTGCGGAAAGGGCCAGGGTCCATCTAGAGAATCTGTCGAGGGCATCTGTCTGGGACCTGCCTTTGGGGCCAGATGTAACAGGGCCCATGGTGGCCCCGGGGTCGGCTGTGTACACATGGGCTCCTGAAATAACTCGAGAGGGGTCTATGTCCTGTGGACGTCCCTTGCATCTGTCCCAGCAAGCGGACGCTTCGACCGCCTTTCATCTGAGCAGCCACACGGAGAGTCGGTGGGGACCAGGTCACGAGGGGCAGCACACTGGCCGATGGAGGACACGGGCCTTGGTCTCCTGGGGGTAGCCCTGCCTGCTGGTGTGCAGGCCTGGATGGTGGATGCTGCCCGCCCCCAGGGTGTCACCTCTGTCCCCCGATTGCTTTCTCCCACCTCTCTGCCCCTGCCAATTGCTCTGGGTCCTGCCCAGAGCCCCCTCCCTCCTCATCCCTCTCCCCCAGAAGCCTTTCCTCGTCAGCCCAAAGCCAATGCCCCTCCCTTCCCTGCCCTTGGCTTTTGGAACATTGCACGCTATGGGGTCTTGCTGCTCTGTGCTTGCCCTGTGCATTTCCTCGCGGGCTGCGGCTCGGACTTCCTCATCTGGACGTAGCCCTGCTCCATCCCTGTTGGATTGTGACCCGGCTGTCTTGGGCCTCTGTCCACAGGGTCCCCCTGGACGCCCAGGCCTTCCTGGGGCTGATGGGCTGCCTGGCCCTCCCGGAACCATGCTTATGCTGCCTGTGAGTATCATTTGTGGGGGGTGGGCTCAGGGCTCAAAATGCGGTGGGGAGGGCGTCCTGGGCTCTGTCTGAGAGTCCATCCCCGGCCACAGAGTCATTCCAACGTGGGCCAACCGTCTCGTAGAAATAGGCCTCTCCGAGGGTGTTTCTGCCGATGCTCAGAGTGGACCCTGGTCAGGGTCCCGGTTCTCTGCTGGCGTCCAGGGCCGGCTGGTCCAAGGGGCAGGGAGTCTGGCTTTCTGCAAGAAAGCTGAGCAGCGTCTGTCCGTCTCCCCTGGGACTTCCAGGTGGGCGTGCTGCCAGCTGCTCCGTCCTTGAGCCTGCCCTGCCCTTGACCTTGTGGTGCCATCTCCTTCGCTGGGAGCCCAGGCCCAGGAGGGCTCGTGTGTGGCACGCTGGCCTGGACAGCAGACTTCTGAGTGGTGGCCCAGTGCTGCCAGGGAGGCTGGGCAGAGCTCAGGGAGACTCGGGGTGAGCCAGGAGCTTGCGGGCTAAGCCCCCACTGCAGGTGTTTGCATGGGGCCCCGGGCTTTTTCTTGCAATGGGTGGGGGCTGCAGGGTCTCAGGGTGAGGCGCCGCAGAAGCCAGAAAGCTCTCCCCAGACCTGGGCCAGCTCTCCAAGTGGCCCCAGGGCTGTGGCTGGCAGGTGGGGCTGGGACAGCGGGTCCCGGGAGGGGTCTGGCGCCAGGCGCTGCCCAAACAGACCCCCCAAGGCTCCACAGTCACCCAAGAGGCCCTGGGGTCCAGGGTGGGCGCCCGCATCCATGCATCCCAGCTGACCCCCGTCTCACACCTGCAGTTCCGCTTCGGAGGGGGCGGTGACGCCGGCTCCAAAGGCCCCATGGTGTCGGCTCAGGAGTCCCAGGCTCAAGCCATTCTGCAGCAGGCCCGGGTAAGTGGCGCCTGCATCCTGGGGCAGGGACGTGTAGCAGGGGGGCTTGCCTCCTGGGGGATCAGGACACTGTGGGGCATGCACCTGTGTATGTCTAGCTGGGGGCCCAGGCCGGCACTGAGAAAGGGGCAGGAGGGGTCTCAGGGCTTCCTCGTCCATGCCGGGGGTCCAGGTTCCTGGATGCAGACGTGAATGGCCATTTGCTGTCCCTCCAGGGACGGACAGACCTGGAAGGGGCTCCCTGTGGTAGGGCGGGGCTGAGGTCGAGCTTCTGGGAGATCCCCCGCGGGCCCCAAAGCCTCTCGCCTGGCCTGGGGGTCCCTTTGCTTCCCAGCGGGTCCACTTGCTGCAAATCAGCTGGTTAATGAACCGAGTTTCTAATTGACGACGCTCCGGATTGCTGGTTCCCGGTGACAAGAGCAAACCCCGGTTCTGTGGGGCGGGCGGGGTGGCTGATTGTTCCCCGGGCATCGCCTCTCATGGGGCACCTCGGGGAGCGGCTCAGTGATCCCTCGTTTGGGCGATGTTTCTGTGGCTGTGGCCGGTGGAGGCGATGGTGACGATCAGCACACGAGGATGATCGCAGCCCAGGTGCCCGCGGCCTGACTCACTGGCTGGGCCTGCCTGGCCGGCCTCTTCACCCGGGAGCTTTCACTGAAGCCAAATGGGTGATGGGCTTGTGAGATTCTATCCTGCAAACAGATCTTTTCCAAAATGAAAATGGGGTGATGCAGGGGCTGGGGCAGGGCAAGGGGGCCGGAAACTGAGTCGCAGAACCCGAGCAGAGGGGGCTGAGCCTGGCTGTGGCAGGTGGGAGCCATGCTCCGGGTGGGGCAGGGCGGGTGCCGGCC
>JAQQSY010002364.1:0-13729 GCA_028646535.1 Procyon lotor
TTTTTTTTTTAAAGTAACCTCTGCCCAACGTGGGCACAAACTCATGACCCTGAGATCAAGTGCCAGATGCTCTACTGACTGAGCCAGCCAGGCACCCCGAGTCCTGTCCTTTATTTGTAGGGAAAATATCTGTGTGTAAGGAAGCGGACTCGCTCGGTTCAAACCCAGGTTGTGTTGTTCAGGGGTCAGCTGTACGTGTGTGTGCGTGTGTGTAATGAGTCACCATTTAAAATGTGTCGCGTGTGTGGGTTGTGTGAAAGTCACTGGTCTGGGGGCGCCTGGGTGGCTCAGTTAGTTAGTTAGGCATCTGACTCTTGATTGCAGCTCAGGTCGTGATCTCGGGGTTGTGGGATCTGGAATCAAGCCCCGCACTCAGCAGGGAGTCTGCTTGTCCCTTTCCCCCCCTGTTCCCCCTCCCTAACGTGGGTGCCTGCTCACACACTCTGTCTCTCTCAAATGACTAAAATGTTAAAGCCACTGCTCTGGAGTACATGTCGAAGGGGAGGAATTGCCGGGTCGCACATCCTCGACTCGGGTGAAATTAGCCCCAGGTTACTTACCGGAGTGATAGGACCGAGATGGGAACCCACCCACCCTGCTCCCCGCAACATCCGAGACTGGTGTGTCTCGGGGGGCTCCCCTGCACCAGCCAAGCCACCCCAAGAGCATCCGCTCTGACCCTGAAGCACCCCGCCCATGTCTCTGGCTCCTGCGGGCTCTCTGTCCCTCTCCTCAGTGGTCAGGGTTCACCTGTTCCCGTGTGGCAGGGCGTCCTTGACTTGCTAGGAATGCCCGCAGACACCTTTCCAGAAACCATGTCACCCCTGATAGGCCCGCTGATCCCGTCTGCCATTCTGCAGAACGGGGACTCCCCCCGTTCCCTGAGCACTGACTTCCTCTCTTTCACCAGGAAGAACGGCTGAAGCTCCCCATTCTCGCCGAAGAACAAGCGATCATGGAGGCGGTGGCCGAGCACCCCATTGTCATCGTGTGCGGTGAGACCGGCAGCGGCAAGACCACACAGGTGCCGCAGTTTCTCTACGAAGCAGGCTACAGCAGGTAGGGGCTGGCCGCGCGGTCCTCCGCAGGTCCCTCGGGTGACAGTGGAGGTGTGACCCCCAAAAGTTATTCCGAACATGAGCTCCCACGGATCTAGTCCTGGCTCTGCCATTTATGTGCTGTGTGGCATTGGGCGAGCTGCTTAACCTCTCTGGGCCTCCGTTTCCTCAGCTCTGAGATAAGGACAGCCATGGCACCCACTTCATAGGCTGTGTAGATGAATTGAAGGAATTTGTGTAAAATGCTTAGATCGGTCTCCGGCACCCGGGGCAATGCGTTTGCTAATGTCGCCTCCTGTTGGCACTTTTGACCCATGTGTGCATCATGGGTCCCCAAGACCACCCCAGCCTCACAGATTTGCTGGGAAGACTCACGGGACCCAGCCTGTAGCTGCACACGTGAGTGCGATTTATTAGAGCAGAAGAGCACGGAACACAAACGGCACATGGGCTGAAGTCTGGGGACCCAGGCACAGGTTTCCGGAGCCCTCTCCCATTGGAGACGGAGCACGCGGGGTGTTTGTTGGGGTCGCCTCGGCACCCTCTGCCCGGTGTGTCCCCGAGTCCCAGCGGCCCAGAAGGAAAGCAGGTGGGCCGGCCTCAGCCACAGACAGCCCGGGCACAGGACCTGGGGGCTGTCCCGAAATTCAGGTCCCGGACGCCAACTGCCGCCAACCCAGTACGCAGACCTTCCTAAGGAGAGCAGCCGCGGCTGTTCTCCGCACAGCCCGGAACGCAGCCCCCCTTGCCGTTGGCCGGTTCTGGGTCGGAGGAGCACGTGCTCCGCTGGCTGGGGGCCAGCTCCCCCCGGGACCCCGTTCTGGCAGCAGCTGCCCGGTTTCCTCCAGGCTGCGACCACCGAGGCATCTGGGTGCTGACTGGCGGGATGCTCCCTTTTGCTGTCCGGTGGTACCTTGTCTGGTGCCCGGCCCGCGTCCCATGGCCCCTGGAGAGGGCCGCTCCACACCCCGAATCCTGACACGGAATCACGGGCGACTTGGGGACGGGCGGGCAGGCCCGAGCGCCGCTGATGCGTCGCGCTCTCCCTCCCCCAGCGATAACAGCATCATCGGCATCACAGAGCCCCGTCGGGTGGCTGCCGTGGCCATGTCCCAGCGAGTGGCCAAGGAGATGAATCTGTCACAGAGGTGAGGGCTCTGCCTCCTGGGGGAGGGGGGAGGGTGGCCCCCTGGCCTTGCTCGAGGGCCCTGAGTCCCGAGGGTGCCGGGTGGGAGTGCTGCTTCCACGTCTGAGCACCGGCTCTGCTCGTGCACGGCCACTTCCCACACTCTGGACAGCAGGACATCCTGGGGCGGGGGCCGCAGAGCGCGGACCAGGCAGCCAGGCCCCTGTGCTCCGGACTGAGACTGGAGGAACTCTGGAGCGTTCCAGAGTTGGTGGTTTGACTTTCACTCCAGCCGAGGCCCGGGTCTGGGTGGCAGACCCTCCAGATGGCTGTGATGGTCCCCCTTCCCTCCGCAGCTGCTGGTGACAGAGCGCGCAGGCCGGGCGGCGTCTGTTCCTTGCTGGGGGAGCCCCGGGGCCAGGCCTGTGCTGTCCGCTTTGGTGCGGCCCCGAGACTGTAGCTGGTCGGGGCCCCTGCCCACCCTCAGCCCGAGCCTGTCTCTGCAGGGTTGTCTCCTACCAGATCCGATACGAAGGAAATGCGACTGAAGAGACCAGGATCAAGTTCATGACGGATGGCGTGTTGCTTAAGGAAATCCAGAAGGTTGGTCGCTCCTCTTGTCGCACAAAACACGGCCAGCGGACCTGTGGTGGGGAGTTTGCGTGTCCCCCTGAGAGTGAGCCTTTGGCATGCCGACTGCTGGCAAAGCACTGTGCGGCCTGGCACCTCTGTGTGACCTCGGGCAAGTGACTTCACCTCTCAGCCTCAGCTTCTTGATCGGAAAGCCTGTACTTTTCTCGCATAATTGTTTTGAAGGAGAAATTATGATATATATATACACACGGACACCCCTTAGCGTAACACGTGCCAGGTGCTCGTTACGTGTGGACTCGAGTTACTGTGATTTGGTTCACAGACTTCGTGCCTCAGCCACACGCAGACCACTCCTTGCTGTCTGTGTGATGTCTGCCTGGGCAGGGACCTCTGAGGAGGGCAGAGGTGACGCCTTTCTCCGCCGGGACACCAGCTGGGGTCACCCGGGAAGGTGGCTGTGATGTGGCTGAGTAGGGCCCTCGGCCCGCCCGGGTCCCGCCCCCCCGCCATCTCCTTCCTGCTTCCTGCCTGCCCTCCCTGCCCCACGGGCGTCTGGATAGGATGGGCAAGCTGGGCTCTACTGAGGTCTGTCTCCCCATCTTATGGACAGAGAACCGGGCACAGGGAGGCGAAGTAACTTGCCGGGGGTCACAGACCAGGTGCTCCGGGATCCATGCCAGCTGTGACAGGAGCTCCCTGGCCATGGAGGGGTGGCAAGTGACCTTGGACGGGCCTCACCACACTGGGCCCTCTCCCCCAGGACTTCCTGCTGCTGAGATACAAGGTGGTGCTCATCGACGAAGCCCACGAGAGGAGCGTGTACACGGACATCCTCATCGGCCTCCTGTCCCGCATCGTGGCTCTCCGGGCCAAGGTGGACCCCCGGGGCCCACGCCCACCTGCTGCCCTGAGAGGGTCTCCCGAGGGGCCCCGTGTCGGGGCTGTGGCCCCCGGTCACCGGGTCTGTCATCCCGCAGAGGCACGCGCCGCTCAAGCTGCTCATCATGTCGGCCACGCTGCGGGTAGAGGACTTCACACAGAACCAGCGGCTCTTCCCGCGGCCGCCCCCCGTCATCAAGGTAGTGCCCGGGCCGGAGCCTCGGGCCGGCGGCGGGGACGGTGGGACGCCTGGTCGGAGGAGGCCGAGCGTGGGAGGGGGTTTGGGGGGCCTCTCTGCTGGCGGAGGCCCCACTCTGGGCGGCGGGTGCTGGCGGGCGCTCGGGGGCTCTGAGGTCGGCTCAGCCGGGCGGAAGCTCAGCGCATGGCCCGGTGCCCCCCTGGGGTACATCCCAGGTGCAGTCCCGGCAGTTCCCGGTGACCGTGCACTTCAACAAGCGGACCCCGCTGGAAGACTACAGCGGCGAGTGCTTCCGGAAAGTCTGCAAGATCCACCGCATGCTGCCGGCAGGTGAGACTTTGGGAACCGGACAGGCCGGCCCTGCCCTCCGAACCCCCAGGTGCAGACTCGGGGCTCCCGGCGCTTGCGGAGAGAGCTGCTGTGAGCATCCCCGTGCGGCTTCGGGAGGCGTCCCTCTTTCCTGGGCCTCTGGGCTCGGGCCCCGGGGTCGAGCAGCTGGGTCGTGCAGCGCTGTCCGGCTCCCTGTCACGTGTGCTAGCCTGTGTCTCTCAGGGCCGCTGTGACCGGCCCTTCGTCACGCCCGGCTCTCGGCGGCTGGGGAGGGCGAGGCTGGCCCCGTGACCGCACGGACAGCGGGGTCCTCGTTGTTCGCACAGGCGGCATCCTGGTGTTCCTGACGGGGCAGGCGGAGGTGCACGCGCTGTGCCGCAGGCTGAGGAGAGCCTTTCCACACAGCCGACGCAGGCCCCCAGGTAATGCGGCCGCTCTGGGCCCCGAGAGCCCACGGGGGGTCAGCCTCAGCCTCGAGCCTCCCCGTGCGGGGAGCTGGCGCCTTTGCCCGCCCCCCCGTTCCTTCCCCAGGGACTGGCCAGCGGCACAGCGGCCTGAGTCTGGGCGCTGAGGAGCAGAGTCCTCGTAGCCGGGGTCTGGCCTCAAGCCGTCGTCCTCCCCAATCTGCTCTCTTGCAGAGAAGGAAGGTCAAGAAGATACAGTGGAGGAGATGCGGAAGTTTAAGAAGTCAAGGGCAAGGGCGAAGAAGGCCCCGGCGGCGGTATGCAGAGGCTCGTGCAGTTGGGGCAGCTCGGGGCTCTGGAGCTGCCTCGTTTCTGTGGCGGCCCAGGATCCCAAGTAGCTGCGTGGAGGCGAATGTAATTCAAGTGAAGCAGAATTAAAATTCAGTTCCTTGGTCACGTCAGACCCGTTTCAGGGGCTCAGTAGCCATCTGGGGCTGCTGGTGACCGTACTGGGCAGCACGGGTCTAGAACATTCCTACTGTGGAAGGGAGTTCTGTTGGGTGGTGCTGCTCCAGAGGCTTCAGGGTGGGCTGTGATATGAAACTTTTAAGGTTCCCTGTGCTGTGGGCCAGGAGGAAGCTTCTGGGAGGCCTACCCTGAGCACCTGAGCAGGGCCTGTGAGATGCTCTGGGAGGGAAGGCAGAACAAGAGCACAGGGTCCCTGGTGTTGCCTGCGGAACTGGGCAGGGGGGTGCTCTCCCCAGGCATCCACACATCGTCGTGGATCCATGGGTCCCGGCATCCTCGTTTGGAGGTCACTAACCCCCCGCTGTGTTTGGGACCCGCCAGGCGGCGCTCTAAGTGCCTCCTGCATGCTGACTCGGTTCACAGCAGGCCTGGAGCCGTGGGAGAGGAGTCCTGTGGTTATCCCCGGTGTGAGGGTGCGGGGGGTTGCCGGAGCTGCCCGAGGCCTCGGGGCTCCCGGGTTGTCTCTTCTGCCCGTGACCTGCGTCTCTTGCAGTCTGTGGTTCTGACGTCTTGTTTGCCGTAGACCTTGCCCCACATCAGTTTGGACAACTACTCGGTGTTGCCAGCAGGCGAAGGCGACGAGGACAGGGAGGCAGAGATGGACGAGGAGGAGGAGGAGGCCCTGGGCTCCGACCTTGACCTGGACTTGGGGGACGACGAAGCAGGTGGAGGTGTGGCCCGGGCAGGGCCCCTGCTCACGCTCCTTCGGCCATTCATTTAGCAGGTGTCTATTGAGCGCCTGCTGTGTACCTGGCCCCATTGTCAGCCCGGAGAGCTCCAGAGAGCTGGGCTTGCTGCCGTTTTGGGCCTGCTGTTTGCTGAGCTCCTTCAGCTGCCTGGCAAAGTAGACCCTCAAATATTTGTAGTGTTGATTGTAATGTGGGGCTCAGCTGTGCTAGGTAAATGCAGGCCTCAGGCCTGGCTGGGAGGGCTGCCCAGTTCCGGGGCCCTGTGGGAGGTGGCCGGGGCCACATGGGGTCACCTGAGGGCGTCTGGTGGCCAGTGAGGTGGCATTCCCCACCTGGGTGCCGGTGGTGGAGCCTCTGAGACTCTGAGCCAGACTGTGCTCACCCACCGCGCTGGTCCGGAGGGTGGAGACCCCCCGGCAACAGTCGGGGCGGGCACCTTCCATGGGCAGTTGGGAGAGCCAGCGGGCCTCTGCCTTCCCTGCAGGTGAGCAGCTGGACGCCTCACTCCCCCTCCACGTGCTGCCGCTCTACTCTCTGCTGGCCCCAGAGAAGCAAGCGCAGGTAACAGCCCGGGGCCTGGGGTGGATGCTGGCTGGATGCTTGGCTCGGGGCACCTCCTAAGGGCACCGGGAGAAGGGCAGGTCGGGCCCTGGGCTGTCCTTGTCATCAGTGGTTGCATCAGCAGCCCCAGTTTTAAAAGAGTGTTGGGATCTCTTTGGAGAACAGGAGCGCCTCCCTTCGTCTGTGCTGAAGAGTATGGTGACCCGAGGCAAGGAGAGGGCTTGTCCCCCTCGCCACCTCTGGGGTCCCACCCAGCCGGGCTGATTTCTCTGTGACCAAGAGAAATTTCCTAGCTTCTTGGACCCCCTCCCCCCACCGCCATTTGTCACACGAATTCTTTCCTGATTCTGGTGGTTTTCTCCTGCTTTGCCGCCCCCACAATCCCAGGTCTTCCAGCCTCCCCCAGAGGGGACACGGCTGTGTGTTGTGGCCACCAATGTGGCCGAGACGTCCCTCACCATCCCGGGCATCAAGTACGTGGTGGATTGCGGCAAGGTCAAGAAGCGGCACTACGACCGTGTCACCGGCGTGTCCTCCTTCCGGGTCACCTGGGTGTCCCAGGCCTCAGCTGATCAGCGGGCGGGCCGAGCGGGCCGGACAGAGCCGGGTCACTGCTACAGGTGGGCCTCCCTGGGCTGTGATGGGGGCGGGGGGTCGCTACAGCAGCCACCAGCAGGGGCAAGGAGCGGGGGTCCCCTCCCCAGGCGCAGCGAGTGCTGTCCCACTGGAGACGGTCCCTGGGAGGGCTCTGCCGGCCTCACTGGCACCCAGACACCTGTGTTCTTTCTTTAACCTGCCCCAGAAGTAGATAACTTATTTTTAGTGGCTGTGTTTTCATGTTACTTTGCAACAGTTTCATGGTGGTGAAATTAACCTACCAGAAGTGTTGCCGTTTTGAAGCCTGCCGTTGTGGGGGGTGTCGTGTCATCGGGGATGTGCGGTGTCTCCGAGCCCGTTCCAGCAGCCTCATTGCCGTCCCCTTCCCGTCCCCACTTCTCCCCGGGTCTGTCCTGGGGCAGGGGTTCCTGGGTCCCGCGGCCACTCCGCTGCCCCTGCGGGGACCCGCCGCGCTGTGTCCTGCCAAGGCTACACCGTGTGGCGCTCCCGCCGGCTGTGCACAGAGGTTTCCCCTGATTGCCCTGTTAGTTTTCCATTTTCTTCTAACTGGAAGTGTGCCATGGTCGCGCACCACGGTTCTCGTCTGCGGGTCCCCGACGCCTGGTGACCCTGCACGTCTTTTCCCGTGCTGGTCAGCCATTCGTCTGCGTTCTCTGGAGAAATGCTTTTTCAGATCTCTTGCTTGTTTCTAACGGGGTTATCTGTCTTTTATTGTTGAGCTGGAAGAGTTCTTTTCCTAGTCTGGACAGTAGGTCCTCATTAGAGGCACCATTGGCAAGGATTTTCTCCTAGTCTGTGTCCTTTTATTAATTTTTGACAGCTTATATTGCTGGTTTTGTTGATATTTTAAATCGTGAAAACAGGAAATTGAGAAATGGTGCACGAAAACCTAGTGAGAAGTGACAGCAGTCGCTGTTTGCTGGGGACGGTGCTCCAGGTGCCGCGTTCCGTCCCCCGCGCGGCCGTGGAGGCTGGTGGCTCTGCCCCGCGCCCGGGGGTGCACCTGCGGCTGAGCCCACGCTGCGGGGGAGGAACACGAGGCCGGGGAGGGTACGTGCCGGCCCTCGTCCAGGACCCGGTGGAGATCCAGTGCCAGGGGGCTTGGCTGAGTTCCCCTTTTGTTTATTAATAAAATAATCCCATTACGTTGGTGCCTCTTCTGGCCCAGGCTCTATTCGTCTGCCGTCTTCGGTGACTTCGAGCAGTTTCCTCCTCCTGAAATCACCCGGAGGCCCGTTGAGGACTTGATCCTTCAGATGAAAGCACTCAACATTGAAAAGGTCAGCGGTGGCCCCAGCCCTGCCTTGCACCCCTCCCGGCTCCCGGCGCACTGTGTCGGCACGGGCGGCTCCGAGACCCCCTGCCTCCCCAGGACTGCACCCCTCCAACCCCAGAGGGCCTGCCCCTGGCACAGAGGGTTGTCGCTGCCCTGGGGCTCACAGAATGGTCTGTTGGCGCAGTCCTCTGGCGACAGCAGCATCCCCACGGTGCCCCTGTCCAGGGGTCTCCCGCCTTTCTGCTGCCGCAGGGAGGGTGGTGCAGGCACATAGAGACCCTGGGCCCATTACTAGTCGTTCCTGTTCTTTCCTCCCCAACCCCGAGTCTCCATGGCTTTGTCTGCTTTGGACATTTCATATAAATGGAATCGTTCCTATAAATGTCTTCAGCGGTCACCCCCGTGGGGGCACGTGTCAGCACGTCGGTCCTTCCTGGCTGAGTCCTGTCCCGTCCTGGGCCACCCTCTGTCTAGCTTGTCACCTGTCGATGGGTGCCTGTGTTGTCCCCACCTCCAGCCGTGAGGACCAGAGCGGCTGTGAACACGGGCGTGTGAGGATTTGCTGGATCACTTGTTTGGAGCCGGTCACCCTTTCTCGGGTGCCACCGTCCCTGAGCCTGACCTGTCCGCCCCTCACCGTGTTGTTGTGTGGGCGCATTTGTGTCTGTGTCCACGCTCACTCCCTGGTAATCTGGGGCCCTTCTGGCTGAGGCAGAGCCCTTGTCGTCTGCTTTCTCGGCCTCTGTGGCCAAGCCGCGGCGCACAGGAGGTTAATGCTCAGTACGTGCCTTTGAGCTCGTGGGTCATGTGAATAAATGAAGAAGGACTCTTGGGGTTCCCCTGGCTCACAGACGAGGAGAGTCCCCAGGAGAAAGGAGAGGCTCCTTTCTGAGTGTCCAGGGCTGTGAGTGGTCTCAGGACAGGTGCAGGAGCGCTCTCCCCCCGCCGGCCCCCCCCCCAGGCCTGCCGAGGTGCCCCTTGCGGTCACTGGGCTTGCTTCTTTGCATTCACACTGCCCCCGCCACGTCTCCCCCTGCCCAGGTCATCAACTTCCCCTTTCCAACCCCTCCCTCCGTGGAGGCCCTCGTTGCTGCCGAGGAGCTGTTGGTCGCGCTGGGTGCCCTGCAGGCTCCCCAGAAAACAGAGAGGTAGGTGTAGGTAGGGCGGCGGTGGGGGCATCAGAGAGCCAGTTCCCAGCCCTGATCTCGGCCCTCTGGCTCCCGAGCTGCCCTGGGCACCAGGGCCGCTTAGCTGCGACCTCCGTCCCCTTCACCACACACCTCTCCCCTCCAGCGTGAAGCAGCTGCAGAGGTCCCGGCTGAGCTGCCCCATCACTGCGCTGGGCAGGACCATGGCCACGTTCCCCGTGGCGCCCCGCTATGCCAAGATGCTGGCGCTGAGCAGGCAACACGGCTGTCTGCCCTACGCCATCACCATTGTGGCTGCCATGACCGTCCGCGAGCTGTTCGAGGAGCTGGACAGGTGGGCACGGGGGTCCCTGCTCAGGCCAGCGAGGGCTGCCCTGGGCCAAGCGGCAACCAGGAGCCCGGCCTCGGGGTTGGCCGGGGGAGTAACTGTCGCGTTGGGTGGCCTCGTGCTAGAGCTCATCCTCCCTGAGCCCAGCCGCGTTCTGATCCCTGCAGAGCTCTGTCTTCACTTGTGGAGCCCGCTGAGCGTCTGATGGCCAAGAGCCCGGGCTCTGGCCCAGACCCCCTGGGTTCCGATCTCCCTCCGCCACTCCGGGCTGTGTGGCTTCAGAGGGGCCACTTCCCCTTGTCTGGGTCTCACCTTCCCCATCTGGAAAGTGGGGGTGAGACAATAATTAGCGGAGTCGTTATCGGGGTTAAAGTCATTAACATGAGCTCAGGGCCCCAAACTGTGCCTGCCGTGTGCCTTAACCCAGGCGCCAGCTCCTCTTCACAGGCTGGGGGGCCGTGACCGTGACCACTGACCCAGGCCGCCCTCGGCAGCGCTCAGGGTTTTGCGTTGTCACTTGTAAGCGGTGAAGCTTCTGGGATGATTACACGGTTGTTGGATTCTCTCTCTGTGATCAGATCTCTAGACGTGGAACGGTTGGCCTAGGAGACACGCACATTTCTAGTCTCCGGGGCTACAGGCAGTGAATTTTGAGCCCAAGACCTTAACCGGCATTGTTCTCTGCCCCTGCTGCCCCGAGGGCGGCCAGGCCGATATCGGTAGCCCGGGTGGGGTGCGTGTGTGTGTTTGCAGACCTGCAGCCAGTGACGACGAGCTCGCCAGGCTGAAGGCCAAGCGGGCCCGGGTGGCCCAGATGAAGAGGATGTGGGCAGGGCAGGGCGCCTCTCTCAAACTCGGAGACGTCATGGTGCTGTTGGGTGCGTGCCCCCGGCGGCCTAGAGGGGTGGTGGAGGGCCGGCAGGCCAGGGGCGGGGCAGCAAGCGAGCGCACCCCTCATCCGCAGGAGCCGTGGGAGCCTGTGAGTATTCTGGCTGCTGCCCCCAGTTCTGCGAGGCCAACGGGCTTCGGTACAAGGCCATGCTGGAGATCCGGCGTCTGCGGGGCCAGCTGACCACTGCAGGTAGCGTCCCCCACGCCAGCCTCTGGGAGCTCCCCAGGTCCCCCCATCGCGGGCGACACCCGGCAGAGAACTTGACTGTTGTAATGATGAAAGTTGTTTTGAGCGGCATTAACCCCATACCGTTAATCCCCATTATCCACGGATGCCACGTTTGCAAATTTACCTACTCACGGAGATTTACTTGTAACCCCCGAATCGGTGATGTGCGGGCCAAGGGAGGGGGTCATGTGGACTCTCTCTCCCACGAGGCTTTTCTCAGGCTCCTCTTTCCCTTAGTACCATCCCTCTTGGTCTCTCTCTGTCCCTAGGTTGGGCCTGGATCTGCTGCTTGCCACATCTTCCCAGCAGCCCCTGGGTCCCCCATGGTCTCATGCTGGGCTTCCCCCCTCCCTCGCATCAAGAGGAGGCCCCCGTGGGGAGTCAGGGAGCAGCTGACAGTGCGGTCCCCATCTTCCTGCCCCTGGGCTGAGCTGGTGGAGACCAGACCTGCAGCCAGTGACGAAGCCAAGTCGGGGGCTCCAGCGGGCATTGGGAGGCTGCTGGTCTTCTGAGTTCTGTCCTCAGGCCTGCTTCCTTTCTCTTTCTTTCCTTTTTTCTCTGTCTTTACGTTAAACGACTTGTTTTGCCAGAGGTTTTGTAGGAAAGACGGAGGTTTACGTAGCCAATCTCAGAATAGACACGGTCTTCCTTCCTGGTCCTGGGCCTTTCGTTCTTCTCCCTGCTCTGTCCCCCTCTGAGTGGCAGGGCCCGAGGCCCCCATCTCCTTTCTCCCCTCCCAAGGTATCCCCGCACCTTCAGACCCTCCTCCTCCCCCTCGCCCCTGCAGAAGGGCGAGGCCTCCCCTGGTGTCTCGCCCGGCCCAGCTCCCTGCAGGAGCTCCCGGGGAGGCAGTCTTCGCCCTGGCGTGCTCACCGGGGATGACCCGCCCTCCGGGTCCCTTCCGGGCACGCGTGCTCCAGCACTCAGGCCCAGCAGGTTCTCCCTCAGCAGCTCCCACTGCCTCCCGCTGAGGAACTAGGGTTTTCTCCTCCTCGGGAGGAGGAGGATGTGGGTTTGGGGCAGGCAGCTAAGGGCTTTGCCCCACCCCCCACCCCCCCGGCAGCAGCAGTGGAGAGGAGCCAAAACAGGCAGGCAGCCGCCTCTGGAACTCCACGTCAAGTGGTGCGAGGCCTTCCAGAAGGTCCGGGCAGAGGCGGCCCCGGCCCCGCTGTCCTCACACCTGGCTGTCCCCGCAGTCAATACCGTGTGCCCCGAGGCCGGGCTCTTCGTGGACCCCAAGATGCAGCCGCCGTCTGAGAGCCAGGTGACCTCCCTGCGGCAGATCGTGCTGGCCGGCCTGGGCGACCACCTGGCCCGCAGGGTGCAGAGTGACGACCTGCTAGACGACAAATGGAAGAATGCCTACAAGGTTGGCCCCTGGGCAGGGCGTGCGGGTGGGCAGGAGGGTCCTGCGCCAGGCTCCCCACCATTCTGTCCTCCCCATTGGTCTGGCGTCCTGCCAGCCTGAGCGCTCAGGCCCCCTCCTCGCACAGGAGTCCCTGCAGCCCCTGGGAAAGTCCCCACCAAGGATCAAGGTGGGGTGTGGGGGGGGGGTCCCTTAGGTCCTCTAGGCCTTCGCTTTGCACCCAACTTTATTTTTGTAATCGCTTAATTGAGAGAGATATCACATACGCTACAATTCCCCATTTTAAAGCGTGCAGTTCGGTGGCTCTCCGTCTCCACGGAGCTGCGTGGCCTCAGCTGCACTCAGCCTCCCCCAAAAGACACCCGAGCCCATCAGCTCCCCGTTTTCTGCTCATCTCCCTACCCCGCGAATTGGCTTTCCGCGTCTCTGGATTTGTCTCTTCTGGATGTTTCATGTTTGCGGTCTGTGTGTGGCTTGTCCCACATGGCGCCCTGTCGTTTGGGTTCGTCCGTGTGGCACCTGGCCCAGCCTGCAGCCACGGGCTCAGTGCGGCTCCGCGAACAGACACACCATGGGCCGAGTGCACACTCTCCTGCCCTTGGGCGGGGTGTATAATTGAAGTCACGTGGGTTCATCTCACTGGTGTTTGTGCTTCGCCTAGACTCGTACTCGCTCTGTCTCTCTGCAGACCCCGCTCCTCGATGACCCCGTCTTCATCCACCCCAGCTCCGTCCTTTTCAGAGAGCTCCCGGACTTTGTGGTCTACCAGGAAATCGTGGAGACCACCAAGATGTACATGAAAGGTAGCCGCGCTGGTGGCCGGCCCCTCGCCTGGCCCTCCACGGCTCTGGTGAGCTGTGTCGCTGGGACCCTGTGGGGGGGCAGGGGAATGCGGGTGCCCCTCCCGCGCAGCGGTGCCCGAGGCGACCCCCCCGCCCCCGCCCTTCTCTGCTGGTTCCCAGGCGTTTCGGCCGTGGAGGTGCAGTGGATCCCGATCCTGCTGCCGTCCTACTGCCAGTTCGACAAGCCCCTGGAGGAGCCGCCCCCCGCCTACTGCCCGGAGAAGGGGCGGGTGCTGTGTCACCGGGCCAGCGTGTTCTGTGAGTCAGGGTGACTTCCTGCCAGCCTCGGGTGCCGGCAGACACGTGGTCCCACGCCACGTGCCCTGGAATTGCAGGTCACAGGCCGTGTCACCTCAGGCCCTCTGCGTCTTGGCTGGGTGGGACCCGGGGCTCAGGGACGGGACAGGGGGCCTGTGGGGACCCATCCCAGACCCTCGCTCACAGGCTCTCGCCCTCCAGATCGTGTCGGCTGGCCGCTCCCTGCCGTGCAGGTGGATTTTCCGGAGGGCATAGACTGTTACAAGCACTTCGCCCGCGTTCTGCTGGAAGGGCAGGTAGGCAGCCCAGCGGCTCCCCTGGTACCGCGGGCGGAGGCTGAGCTGGGACCCCTCACCCCGTCCGGCGGTCTCTCCTCAGGTCTTCCCCAAGCTGGCCTCCTACCGG
>JAQQSY010002365.1:0-13728 GCA_028646535.1 Procyon lotor
GGAGCCCACAGGTGAGCCCACCACACGTCCCTGTCTGCACGTAGCGCTTCCTGCCCGACTGACCTGGCCTGGGCCCCTGACACTGAGGCTAGAGCCAGGGCCCTGGGTCCCCTCAACCCCAGCCCGCTGTGAACGAGCATGAGCCGTCTGGGCCCACAGCTCCTCTGGGCCAGACTCGGTAGTACCTGTCCTGGGGCGGGTAAGGGTCACCGCCCGAGCCAACCCTCCCCCTGCCCGGTCTGGTGGAAAGAACATTCCGGGCCAGGCATCTGGAAAAAGGAAGCCCTCTGTTATGTAATGGATCCTCAGCCTGTTGGCGCTCCAGGGAACATGATGGCAGAGATCTTGGCTGTAGTTAACACGTAAATAGTGGGGAGAAGGAAGGGCCCTTCCTCCGCTCCCCAGTCTGTCCACCACACCACCCCCGCGTCCAGGCCCAGTCTTCATAGCTAGAGCAGCCCTGCCACGTCGCACATGCTGACCCATCCCACCCCCACCTGCTTGCCATCCCTCCCCCCCCAGGGCCTTTGCACATGCTGTTTCCTGTTCCTGGAACTCTGACCTGACTCCTCACACTAACTCTGGCAGCCCCAGCCAGCCGGCCTGGCCCCTCAGGCCTTCCCACACCCCTTCCCCAAACACCTGGCTCCCGCTGATGCCCCCCAGCCCCCACCGCGGCCTCCCTCCTCGTCTCGAGTGGATAAAGAAAAAAAACAGAAGATTTTTATTTAGTTTTGTCCCTCAAATGTGAGATGCAGTCTCCAACATCAGGAGTGAACGTGCCCGGCTAGCGCGGCTGCTCGTTGGCTGAAAGTGAGGTTTCCCTGAGTTTCTCTCTCTGGTCATTCGCAGCAGCGGCTGGAGTGCAGGGGGCTCACTTAGCAGAAGACTGAAGGAGGCGCGCGGTCCCAGGGGCATGGTTGGCGGGTGGGGCCTTCTGGGACACCACCCCCGGGACTCCCTCCGGCCTTCCTCTGGAGGCGCCTTTCCAGTCTTGCCCAACCCCGGACTTCCGCGCTTGCCTCAGCCACCCGCAGGAATGAGGTGCCGCCCGGGCCCCCGCCCTGCGTCCTTCCGGCCTCGGTGCCCTGGCCAGGACCCCCGACCCCCGGGCCCGGCCCCGGCCCCGGGCCCCTCGGGCAGTTCCGCACCCCACCTCCACCCCCGGGGGACTGGCTGTTGGGACCTCGAGGAGCCGCCCTGGGCAGAGGCGCTGTGGAGAGGGTCGGGCGCGCAGCCTGGTCCCCGGGTTCCTCCACCAGCCGCAGTGCCCACCCACGGGCTGCTCTGGAAAGGCACAGAAAACGTGGAAACCCCCCGGCCCGTGGGGGGGCTGGCGTGGGCCCCGCGTGCCCCGTGCAGCCTGCAGCGTCCTCGTGGGAGGGCACCAACCAAGGCAGCGGCAGCAGAAGTGACTGATGTTTCGTTTCATAACTGACACCCGTGTGCATGTGCGGCCAGACCCCCCCTAAAAGGAAGGTGAGACCACGGCACGGCCGGCGTCTCCCTCCCTCAGCCTCCACACGGGCTCACCGGCCAGCACCCTCAGCTGGGGCACCGTCACCCCGTGTTAGTCCCTGGGGAGCCAGGCTTGTCCCTCTTCCCCTCATTCCGGTGTATTTACGGAGCCCGAGACACGGGGCGCAGCTCTGCGCTGGGGCCATGGGACCCCTCCGCCGTCCCTGCCCTCAAGGGGCTCACACTGCCTCCTGGGGGGACGCAGTGGGGACTAGAACTCTCCCGACACAGCAGGCCGTGGTCAGCTCGGCCTCGGGAGGGTGTCTAGAGAGCTGGCCTGCGTGGACGCACCAGGCAAGCCTCCAGCATCCGCCCTGGGGAGGGGTCCTGGGCTCTTCTGTGTAGCCCCCAAGAGACGCGACGTCCTGGCCCCTGTGCCTGTGAGAATGAAGGGTCTTGGCAGCTGTCCTTGAGGTAATGCTCTTGAGCTCTGAGTGAGGGGAGCGTCCTTGTGCAGGAGAGACACAGACACGGGGCAGGGGCCACGTGAGGACAAGGCTGGGGCTGCAGTGGTGCGGCCACAAGCCGAGGGACTCTCAGAATTCCCAGCAGCCCCCTGAAGCTACAAGAGGTAGGAGCGGCCCTCCCTCGAAGACCCCAGAAGGAACAGACCCTTCCCACAATTTGATTTCTGGAACTACAGAGTCCTCAGCGTGTAGCACTTAGTGATAGCAGCCCTAATGAACTAATGCGGGGGGGGGGAGGGGTAGTGATCTCCCCATTGCAGGAGGTATGCAAGCAGAGCACTGAGGACCAGGGACCGGGGCACTGTAGGCGGGAGCAGCCCTGGTGACTCAATGCATCATTCCAGCCATCTGTTGGGAAGGAGTATTTCCTCCAGGCCAGGGAGGGGCAGGGTCTCCTCTAACCTGGCCCTGCTCCCCAGGAGGGCAGGGGGCAAGTGCAGACGCCTGTGAGGACCAGGAGGGCAGGTCCCCGCTCCCCCAGGGCGTCTTCGTGTCCTTGAGACTTAGGGAACGGTGCTTGCATGGTGGCCAGCCTAGCCACTGCCCTGCCCTCAGACCCTGCTAAGCTGGGGGACACTTTAGCCTCTGACGGGAGAGGCCAGGACACACAGGGCCCTGCGCCCTAGGGGTGGCCGGGGACCCAGGGAGCAGAAGATCGCCTCCAACTGTCCCTTTCCTGGTAACCAAGGGGCCTAGACAGTGGTCCTGGGAGCCCCGCTCCCCAGCAACCGCCCCCCCACCCCCGCCCCACAGCTGCAGCCTTGGAGGGGGAGCCTCCCCAAATGCAGCTCCTTTGAAGTTTCCAAGGCATTCTCACCCGCATGTCTGGCTTCTAGATGAGGCTTTGTTGGGTAAATCCACAGAGAGCCACCCCAGAACCCCAGCTTCCGGAGCCTCTTCCCTGACTCCCACCTGCGCCGCTGGAGGCGGACACAGGGTCCCTCTTGGACCATCTTAGAGAAAACAGGACCAACCGCGTGTCCCCAGCCTGGGGAACCAGCCCTGGAGGGGTCCCGAGCTGCCCCAGCGCCCCACTCACAGCGCCAAGCGGCAGGAACAGCCCGGTCCTAGGTCCTAAGACGCAGGCGGCTCCGCTCCGTTTGCAAGCCAGGGTCCCTCTGGGTGGGGGAGGGAGAGGAGGAGTGGGGGTGGGAGGAGGGGCCGGCGGGTCCCCACCGGGAGGGGAGGAGGAAGCGCAGCCAGCCCGCTGGGCACTTCCCCAGGAGGAAGCGGCTCCGGATTTTCCCCAGGTGTGGCTGTAGGTATAAAGGGCACCTGCAGTCGGGCAGCCTCCAGCCAGGCCCGCAGCCTCCAGGCCCGCAGCCAGGTGCACCTGCCGCTCCTAGCCCAGCGCCGCGGCTGCCATGGTTAGCCTGGTGAGCCGCTACTCTGCCCGCGCCCCTGCCTGCACCCTGCCGCGGCCCCCACGCAGAGGATGTTGGCACGGGGTCCAGGAAAACCCCAAATCCGGGGACAGGAGAGAGCCAGGACCCCAGAGCTCTGGTGCTCTGGGGAGCCTGACTGAGGGCCAAGTTTCCCTCCGGCTCTCAGTTTCCCCAACTGTAGAGGGAGGGCTGCACCCCATCTTTCCACAGGAAAAGGGCAAGCTGGGAGGGCAGGGAAGTGCCCCCTTCCCTGGGCACTCCCTGAACTAACCACCCAATGCCTGTCCACCAGCTCCTCCCTGGCCTCTTGCTTCTGCTCTGGCTGCCCGCCAGCCCAGCCCGCCACGGCCCCCAGCTCTGGGGGGGGCCCCACCCCCACGGGACCCCACGATGCTACTCGGCCGAGGAGCTGCCGCTGGGCCAGGCCCCGCCACACCTGCTGGCTCGAGCTGCCAAGTGGGAGCAGGCTCTGCCCGTAGCCCTGGTGGCCAGCCTGGAGCCGGGGGCCCGCAGAAGGCGGCATGACGGGCCCCCGGCTGGGACCCAGTGCCCGGTGCTGCGGCCTGAGGAGGTATTGGAAGCCGACATCCACCAGCGCTCCATCTCGCCCTGGAGATACCGGTGAGGGCTGCAGGACTCCCCGGGGTGCTGGGGTCCCTGCTCTGTGGGTTGGGCCATTCCCTCCCCTCTCTGAGCCTCGGCATTTCTCAGCGGGAGGGACGCCACCCCCAGGCGGGAGGGCGGGGCCCATCACATGAGCCCTGGGCAAGACTGCTGCGGGGCTCCATTAGCAGGGTCCCCCTGGGACAGTCCATGCTTGAGCCCCTGCAGGGGTGGCTGGGCCGTGTCGGGGGTGGGGGAACTCTCGGGGGGGGGCGGTGAGGGCCCCCTGCCGCCCGCCCCGCAGCCTGGTTTCCTCGGCTCAGGCTCACGTGGGGCCAAGCGCAGCCCGGGGGCCTCGGGCAGGGGTCTCACCGGTCTGTCCCCGCAGCGTGGACACCGACGAGAGCCGCTACCCGCAGAAGCTGGCCTTCGCCCAGTGCCTGTGCCGGGGCTGCATCAGCGCCAAGACGGGCCGGGAGACGGCCGCGCTCAACTCCGTGCCCCTGCAGCAGACGCTGCTCGTGCTCCGCCGCCGGCCCTGCTCTCGGGACGCCACGGGGCTGCCCACGCCGGGGGCCTTCTCCTTCCACACGGAGTTCATCCGCGTGCCCGTCGGCTGCACCTGCGTCCTGCCCAGGTCGGCACAGTGACCAGAGGCCTTGGCCGGCGAGGGTCGCCCCCCCCACTGGACAGTCGGGGTCCCTGCAAAGAGGGCCCCTGCTATTTATGTGTATTTATCGGTTATTTATTTGCCCCCTGGGGTCCCCGGGCAGGTTCCGAGGCTCCAGGCCTCGCGGTGAGACCGGGCACTGGAAGAGCTCTGTCCCTGGGGTCCCTCAGGTCCCCCTGCGCGGGTCAGGCCCATCTCGAGACTCGGTTTACCCTTTCTGCAAGAACAGACAGTTCTTCTAGAACTTCTTAAACAGAAGGTGCTCTGGTGCCCCCTCCTTGTCGGTGGCCCCGGGCCCCCCACGCCCTCCCTGGCCTCAGGCTGGCCCCGGCCCCCAAGCTTCCCCTTCCCAGCACCCCACCCTCCGGAAGCAAGTGCACCTGTATTTCTAAAACAATTATTTATTTTAAGTGTAAATGTGTTTTTAATTGACAAATGCCCTCAGAGCACAGCGTCGGCCGGCAGGGGCAGTGGCTGAAGGCACCCTCCTCGCCCTCACCCCTGCCTGGCCCAACACCCGGCTGGTCCTGGGTTCTGCGTCCTTCCAGAAATGTCTGTGCGTGGACCCTGAGGGTGGCCGGCGTGTGAGACTTGTGTGCCCTGCTGGCTCTGGCGGGTTCCATCTGCCAACACTTCTGGCCTCGGCTCCCTGGGGGGCTCGGCTCCCACTCTGGCCACGTCGTGGGCAGGCCCTCGTCCAGCAAGGGGCCCTAGCCCCCTGCCCACGACCGGGGGCATCGGCTCAGCGGGACATGGCTGTGCGGCCCACCTTCCCCTCCGAGTGTCTGAGCCTCTCCTCCAGCCCCGCCAGAGACCCAGGCCGATCCGAAGGCCGATCTCGCTGCCTGGATGCCCCCCAGGGGCTTCTGCCCCCCAGCGGTGACCTGGCCGGCCAGGGACAGCCCCTAGGCCAGGGGCCCCCGCCTCTGGATCCTGGATCAGAACCCACACGGTTCCAGTGAGCCAACGACTCCCTTTTGGAGACTCAGTTTCCCCGGACCGCCCCTGATGAAGGCCTACTGTGTGCAAACAAGCGCCTGGGAGGGGGGACGAGTGACCTTTGTCTGGGGTGAGAAGGACACTTTGGTCAGCACGTGACTGAGTTTCCACCACGTGGCTGGCTCTGAGGGCAGAGCCCCACGGGCCTCAAACACCACAGAACCGGCGGCGACACCATCTGTGGGGACAGGGAGGGGGAGGGGCTGCACGTCCAAACCGAGGGTCCAAGAGGCCCAGAGGCCACAGGCCGGGAGTATCCCTGTGGCAGCAGTGACCGGTGTGGCAGGGGTGGCTCCTGTCAGGGAGCCTGGTGGTTTGGCCGTGGCCCGTCGTCGGCACGGGTGGGCGGGGAGGCAGAGAGGACGGTTTATGTGGAAGGAGGAACCCGGATCGGGAGTGGGGTGCACACGGAGTCGGGAGCCTGCCCTCTGTGCTTTATTTTGGAGGCTACATGGGGGACAGCTGGAGATGCGGGTCACACGACCTCGTCGATCACCGGGACCGGGTTTTCCTGGGGGCCACCAGAAACCCCCACCGCACCTGCGGCCTCCTCCTCCTCGCCGGGCTTCTTTCGGGCCTCAGCTGGGGGCCGGGGCGGGGGGTTGCTGGGCGGCTGCTTGATGGTGCCCCCGACCTGCGGCCGCTCCTTGGGCTTGGGCTCGATGGGGATCCACTGCTCTCCACGGACGGCCGCCTGCAGGGTACAGAGGAGCTGGGCTGATTGGGTCTCCCAGAGGCCAAGTCCACTCCCACCACCAGCCCCCGGGAACCAGGCGGGACCCACGTCCGAACCCACTAATTCCGGAGTGACAGCCAGGACCCCAGACTCTAGCTGCCTCACTCTCCGGGCAGGACCCCACAGTGGGGAGGGCAACCTGGAGGCCCTTCGCCGTGATGCTCCAGCTGCAGGGTGGGAGTGGGCCGGGGGGGCAGCCAGGGAGGGCGGGGAAGAGAACGGGGTCCCACTGGACGCAGCAGAGCCCTCAGCAGGCTGGGAGGGCTTGGGAACGTGTGCTTTTCACTTGCACCCCCCCCTCGTGATAGAAAAGCTATGACGCGATGTCACTTAGGAAGCAGAATAAAATGAACACCCATGGTCCCACTTCCTGACTTAAATACCTGTACGTCTACCCTGAAAAGGAACACCATACAGGGATCCGAGAGAGGGCAGAGATGGGGCTCACGCGCAGGGGAGGGCGTCTGTGAGAGGCACAGACAGGCAGGCAAACAAACTCTGTCCCGCCCAGGGAAGGCTTTCCCAGCAACGTTAACAGACCCTTCGCCAAGGCAGAGAAAGTATTCAGGGTGTGAAATGCACGCACAGAACATTCGCACTGAAAACATACATGGGATTCCTGCAAGTTAATAAGGAAAAGACAAAAGCCCCCTCAAAAACTGGGCGGTTCTAAGAGAGAGCTCAGACCCACATCTGGCCCTGTGCCCGGCAGAGCCCTCCCCGAGGCCGTCCTCCCCCGAGCCCGCCGCCCTTCTGGGAAGACCGGGTGACGCGCAGCCTTACCTAGGGGCCTTTGCACGTGTCCCAACCCCGGGCAGCCCCCACAGGGCAGCTTTGGAAAACATCCCGTGGCAACTGTACCATTAACGTGCTCCCCAGGAACGTTAATGCTCCCAACAGCACCCCAAGTCAGCAGGGACGGGTGAGATGAGCAAAGTCTGCCAAACGAACCCCAGCCCAGCTGGGCCCTGGCTGGCCGTGTGACCCTGGGCTGCCCACGTCACCCCTCTGACCTTCCACTTCTTGGTCTGCAAAGGGGCCGAGGCCCAGAAAAAGGGGCTAGCGCAGTTTACAGGTGCCGTGACTGGTGGCCATGGACTCATCGACCCCGCCACGGCACGAGCGAGGACTCAGGCTGCAGAGCTGGCTTCGGGGACCGAGGTGGCAAGGGCGCACGGGGTGAGCCCCAGACCGTACCACTCACCACCAGATAGATGCTGCTCGCGATGGCCAGGCAGGCTGTCCCCAGGATGGTGGCAAGCAGGAAGCCGGCAGGTACTGACAGCCTGGGGGGGTGGGGGCAGGCGCTCAGGAGGGGTCTGCGGCCCCAGGACCCCCAGGACCCCACAGACTGTAGTGTGTGGCCCCCAGGACCCCGGCTGGAGGACACGCCCAGTCCTGCCAAAGGTTGGGCTTCCACGCTCGGGCCCCTGGAGCTGTCCTCTGCTTTCATCTGAACCTTAACAACTCTTGGGGGGCTGGGGCTTGGCCCCCACCCACCACGTGGCAGTGGAGGCCCCGGGGCATTGCAGCCTCCCCAGCGGGAACCAGCACACGCACGGCCAAGGCAGTGGGCAGAGCCGCCAGGTGAGCCTCGCCAGCCCCCCGACTACTCCTGGGTAACCCCCCCCCCAGAAGGGACGGGGCCGGTCTGCGGAAGCCCCGGGTCCAGGTCTGGAAGCCTGTCTGGGCGGGGATGGGGCTGACTGGATCCAGGGGGTGGGGAGGGTTCACGCCAGGGCCGTCCTGGCCCCCGGGGAAGGGGGGAGGAGGGAGGAGGCTCACCCCAGGTGCAGGAAGGCCCGGATGTAGTAGTTGCTGGTGAGAGGCCCAAACACCTTCAGCACTTTGGTCATGTACTTCTGTCCACTGGGCAGAGGGCGAGAGAAGACAGACTGGACCCTACTCAGCAGCCAGCCCCCCGCCCCCTCCCCCGTGGCGTGGCCCAGCCCTGGGGACGGCCCCCAGAGCAGGGGTGGGGGCTCACCATCGCTCCATGGTGGATCCCTTCCTCCTCTTCCCCCGGGGGTACTCCAGCAGGCAGACGAACACGCCCGCGACGCTGAACATGCCGTGAAGGAATAGCCAGGCTCAGGAAACGGGTGCCGCTGCCTCCCCGGGGGTCGGGCCGCCGGGAAACGGCCAGGCAGGCTCCGACAGATCTGGCCGCTCGGCTGTCCGCCGGCCTGGCCCCGCCGGGCCAGAGGGGCTCAGCCCACCCCCGACAGATCCCAGGCCGGGCCAGGGGGACAGCTGGTAGAAGCGGGCACAGAGGGGCTCCCAGAGTCCCTGAGGCCTCAGTGCCGGTCCCGGGGCTACGGACACCTCTCGCCAGGCCACAGGCCTCCTGGCCTCACGCCAGGCACTCCCCTGCTCCCAGCCTTGGCTTCCCAAACTGTGACCGAGCCCTATCCTGCCTTCCCCACGTCTGCGGGGCATCTAAGGGGCCCAGGGAGACTGTGACGCACCCTGCCCCCGGGGCAGCCGTGTCTCCACCCCGAGCCCGGCAGCATTGCCCCCCCAGCCCGTCCCACGGTCTACACCGGCAGGATACATGGAGTATGCGCCGAAGTACCACTTGGTGAACTGGCCGGCAGTGGCCACGATGCCCCCCATGATGAGGACTGCGGACAGAGGAGAAGCAGGTTAGCGGCAGTCCCCCGCCCCAGCCCTCTCCATGCGCCCCCCTCCGTCCTCGTCGCCCACAGATGCTCCACGGTGGGACGACCGGGTGGGGGTGGGGGTGGGGAGCCCTAGGGAGCAGCCCGTGAGTGAGCCGGGCCCGGGGCTGAAGGGGCAGAAGGAGCAGCGCGGAGCCGGTCCGGGTCCCAGCAGCTGCTCAGAGCCCGGGGCGCGCCCGGTCCCCACCCCGGCCGCCCGTGGTGCAGGGCTCTGTGCCGCCTGGCCATTTCGAGTGTTTGCTTCCCGTGCTCCGCGATGCATTGGTATCTGTGCGTGTGTCTGTGGACAGACGACCTCTCCCGGCTACACGGTGCCGTTTGTCCCGCTGCCTCACCTGGACCCCCGCGGTCAGGTACCGATACCCCCAGACCCTTCCCAGGCCTGGAACCTGTCAGCTATTTCGAGCCTTGGAGCTGCTGCCTCCCTGGGCTGCTGGAGGCGGAGCACGACCGGATCTTTCCCCAGATATTATTTGTTACAATGTTTTTTATTGCAATAAAGTATCCATAACATGAAATGTTCCAGTGTAGCCATTTTAGAGTCAAGTCCTAAGTCCGCGCACAGCCCTGTGTGAGCATCCCCAGAACTTCTAGCAATTTCTCCAGCTGTATGCAAGCCTGGTGCCTTTGGGAGGCGCTCCCCCTCGGGCTCTGCCCAGACTCCCCTTCCCCTGGAGGCCCGCCCCCTGCCCCCTTCCTCGTCCCACGGCCCCGCCTCTGCTCCTCCTGCAGGGATCAACCAAGTGGTTGCTCCACTCTCCCAACTTGGGGACATTTTGGGGACATTTTCGTTGCTCCCGGTTTTGCACGATTACGACTGAGCTCCCACCAGCCTGACAGTAACCAACCGGCGGCAGGGACGGCGGCAGATGGCTGGACTCACTGTTTCGCTTTAACGGGTGTTAGCGACACGTTCCCCACCGCCAGCTAACGTGCTCACACCTTACATTTTCAAGTGTCTCTTCCCGAACGAAGCTCACACATGGACTTGTGGACTTGAGCTTCACGGCAGCCTCACCCCCACAGCTGCGCGCGCCGTGGTTAATTATTGATTTACCATCGCGGCTTATTCCCGAAGGGCCCCCTCCTCACAGCCCGTCCCGCTGCAGGGCTCCGCCCCCCGGCTGACCCGCAGCCCTCAGGGGCCCCCCCAGGGAACCCTGGCAGCAGCCCTCCGAGTGAGTCGGCCTGGGTCCTGAACTCACCCTTCCCCTCCGCAACTAAGACCTTATTCCCCCGTCTTCTGGCGGGCCCCCTGGAGAAGTCTGCAATCAGTCCGAATCGAAGCCACTTTCCCCTCTGGTAAATTTTAAGATTTTCCTTTAATCGTCTGTAATTTCATTACCATGTGTCCAAAAGGGGATTTGTTTTTCTTTACTCTGTAAAGGACCTTCTCTGCTTTCTTTCAATCTGAGATTTCTCCGTTTCTGGAAAATGCTCACCCATTATCCTTCTGTATCGCTTACCGGCATTCACCCTACAGAGCCCTGGTTCTCATCTCTGCACCCGTGGCCCACGGAGCGGGTCTCCCCAGCCCCCCTGCTGCCCACGGGGGGGTCTCCCCGCCCGCCTCTGTCCACAGGGAGGGTCTCCATGGCCCCCCGCACTGTCCAAAGGGCAGATCTCTCCCCTCCACGGCTGCCCTCGGAGCGGTTCCCCCTACCCCCCACCCCTGCAACCCTGCCCAGGGCTCAGCTTCTCCTTAGTAACCCCATCTCTGGGTCTGGGCTGCGTGCTATCAGGTTCCCTGAGCCCCATCTTCCATTCTGTGAATCCTCTTATCTTTAGAGTGCATCCGATTCATCCGTCAGCCTTTACTGACTCTTCTTTCTTGACCTTCTGCATTAGCTCACTGTTTGCACCACCCTGTTTTGCTGTAGCCTCTGCCCCTCTCCCCCCTCGAGGCTCTGGAACGTACTGGTAGGCGCCCAGGTGTGCTCATGTTCTCAGGTCTCCGGCCGGCCCAGCCGCCCTGGCTCTGCCGCGGTGTGAGTGGGCGCACCTGGGCTGGTGCTTCCTCCCCTGGGGCGGGAGGTGGGCGGCGGGCACAGTCCGGCTTCCTGCGGGCAAGCTCCTGGGCCCCAGGGAGCAAACGGCCTCGTGCACAGCTTGCACGTTCGCCTCTGCTGGGAGCTGGGGGGCTTCCCCAGGCCTGGGCCCAGGGCAAGGCAATCTCTTGGTCTGGCACAGGCTAGGGGACATTCAGCATAGGCCTGAGTTTCTGGCTTTGCATCGTCCCGGGCTTCTTCAAGCGCCAGCCTTGGCTGCAGGTCCCAAGCATCCTTGGAGGGGACCGTTTCTGACTGTTTCTTGTGCAGGTGCCCCCCCCCCAAAGCCAGGTCCAGCCACGCAGCCCAGATTTGCCTGCTTCCACACAGAGGCCCCCAAATCCCTCCAGGGAAGAGCCTGAGCCCCTGAGGGTCCCTATTTCCCCGGCGCCCCTTCCTTCCTTCGGCCCGCATACACCTGGAAACCTCAGTCTGCCCTTCCTGCTAGCAGATTTCCTACCAGTGGTGCTGAGCTCTGGTACATATTAACTTTGTTTGTTGGCTGGTCAGCATCTAGGGGAGCTGGGAGAGGGAAGGGCAGGGTTCCGCATTCAGCCAGCTCGCTTGTGTTTGGGTGTGTGAGTTCCCCATCCCGAGCGGCCGTGTGGCTGCCTGCCCTCAGCAGGAGGAGGTCACAGCCACCACTGACTCACCAGGAAGGCGGGAGGACTGCCGCACCACCCCAGACGCCGGCAGAGCCCTACTCCACGTAGCAGCAACAAGGAGAAATGAGACCTCGGCCCTTGTGGGGCTCACGCTAGCATCAGGGGGAAAGAAATCAACATCGAAACTAGAAAAGGGGGAACGGGACAGAATGTTTGGGGCTCCTTTCCGCCTGGTGCCCTGGGAAGGCTCCTCCAAGCAGGTGGCACCGTGAGCTGGGACACAACGGAGAAGCCGGCCAGCCACAGACGTTTGGGCAAAGGCCTTGGGGTCGGCACAGGGGATCCGGGAACAGAACAGAAGCCTGTGCACGAATCCCAGAGATGGTAGGGGCTGAGCATTCAGGGACTGGAGCAGCCCGAGTCTGGCTTTCGGTGTGTGTACTGGAAAACCCCAGGGAAGGCTTTGGGCGGCAGGTGCCACGATCGGGTCAGATGGGGTTTCCCACAATAGAAAAATCTGTGGGCTGTGACTGTGGCTAGGTTCTCACCAGGCCTGAGCCGTCGCTGGAGGCTGCAGTTCACACCCAGAAAAGTCAGCAAGGGAGGAAGGAGAGCAGGGCCCTGGGGGACCGTCTGACAAGCAGCCTTATTTGACGACGGAGAAGGCTGAGCCCAGCCCCGACTTCGCCGTCTGTGCAGCGGACAGAGAGAAGTGTGGGCCCCACGGCCCCACAGGGTAGCCAAGGCCAGGCCGGCCGGCCTGCTCGCCGTGGGCCTCCAAAGAACGAGAGGCTGGTCTGCAGCGGACAGCCTGGGACAGTGAGGAGCACCATGTGACCAGCCCACTGAGTTCTTGGCCACTCGAGTTGCCAATAGCAGGCGTGACCTCCCTTCACATACAACACACCGCTGGGCCCTGTGCTCTAAAATGTGATCTGACAGTGTGGGGCGGGAGAGACATCGTCTGCCTCTGCTCTTCCCTCTCCCGGTGGCAGGAGGCCTGGGGGGGGGGGGGTCCCAGGGGAACAGCCCTGGGCTGAGACGCCCCCTCGTGCGCACATTCCCCACTGGGCGCACAGGCCCTTCCTGAGACTGGCAGGTCCCTGGAGGGGAGCAGGCAGAGCCTCTGGGCCCACTCTTGACTCAGGTTTACCAGTCCGGAGAGGTTCCTGCTTGTGAGTACAGAGCTGGGGCACGCAGCCCACTGCTCCCTTACCCGAGCTTTGGAGCTCGGCAGTGTGCCTGGGGGCCCTGCCCCCTCCCCAGAAGCAGTCTCTCTGGGAGTTGAGCTGAAGGGAGGTCACTCTGGGGGTTTCCAGCCCCCTTATGAAATCCCAGAAGCCTTCTGTGCAACCGGGGGGCGGGGCCCCACATGCTGAGCGCCTGCCCCCCAGAACCCAGGAAGAGAGGGAGCCCCTCTCCAGGCTGGGCCAAAGCCCCCCACCCCTGGGCAGCAGGGGCCTCCGGCATCTACTCGCTGTGTTTACCCAACCCCGGTGGGCAGTGACTCCCCGGAAACCACCAGGGACGAAACGCCTCTTCCCCTGGCTGCAACTTCCTCTCTCCGGGTAGAGGTCCGGGCGGGGTGGGGGAGCGTAGAGGGGACAGACCGTGGGGGGTGGGGGGCAGGTGCCGGGCTCTTTGGTCTCCGAACCTCCTCCAGCAGGCCAAGGTCCCTGACTGCCCCGTGGCCGCAACCCACCCCACCCCGGGCCCGCCCCGCAGCTGCCGGTCCTCAAGCCTGCCTTCAGTCCCCACTGCCGGGCCCGCAGCCCCGGGTGTCGGCGCCCCCACCGGCCCGGCCCCGCCCGCAGCCCGAGGGCTCGGCGCGCACTCACTCAGGCCGGACGCCAGCGCCTGCTCGTTGGCCCACATGGCCCACTCGATCTGCCCCATGGTGGCGGAGACGGACACGGCTCGGCGGGATCCCTGCGACACTGCGGGCAGCACAGCAGCCGCCCGCCCCGCCCGAGGGCTGGCCCCGCCCCCGACCCGCCCCCGACCCGCCCCGTGCGG
>JAQQSY010002366.1:0-13727 GCA_028646535.1 Procyon lotor
GAAAGCCATCCAGCTTCCCTCCTGTGAGCACCCACCTTGGCCGGGGCTACCACGTGGTCTAACTGCTCCAGCGATGGGGGATTTCATCTGCCCAGTGGACCAGGCCCCAGAGGTGCCCGAATGAAACATTGTTTCTGGGGGTTTGTGTGGGAGGGTGTTTCTGGACGGGCTTAGCATTTGAACCAGTGGACTCGGGGAGCAGATCGCCTTCCCTGATGGCGGGCAGGCTCACCCAGTCCACCGAGGGCAAGAATAGAACAGAAGGTGGAGAAAGGAGAAATTGGCCTCGTCTTCTGCCTGCTTGGCGAGAACGTCTCCTCCCACATCTTCCTGCCCCTGGACCCGGATTTACACCACCAGCTCCCCGGGCTCCCCCAGGCGCCCAGACTCCGACTGGAGTCACATCACCAGCTTACGCGGGCCTCCAGCTTGCCGATGGCAGGTCAGGAGACTTCTTAGCCTCCATAATTGCATGAGCCAATTCCTCATAACAAATGCCTGGAGATACTGTGCTGGGGAACCCACGCCAATTGCAAAGGCATTAATGTGGGAGACCGTCCCTTCCCGTCCGTGATTTCAGCGATCCCTGTTTCCTGCTCGTCCCTGTAAAATACTTATGCTGAAACACAGGAGCGTAGTCACACACTTGCACCAACAAAAGCCAAGGGAGCTTGGCTACCAAGCTACTAAGCTACCAAGCTACTAAGCTACCAAGCTTAGTAGCTACCAAGATGGTGCCGGGACCCACCCTGACCTTGGGTGTGCAGGCTGCCCACCAAGGTGACAACTGAAATTCATCTGCTGGCTGATACAGCAAGGGTTACAACCCAACACACAAGAAAAGGCACCGAGTGTAAGAAAAAGCATATGTCTTCCGATGACGCTCAGCTCGGGCAGGTCACCGCCTTGGGGAACTGGAGCCCACGCGGCCAGATCTGTCCGCTTTGGATTTTATGAATGTGGAATCTTCCAAATGCTTATAGGTCTTAAAAACTTTTTAAAAATTTTTTTATGTTTAAATTACTGTTAAAGACCCTATGCCTGTGAAACCAAACACGCCAGCAGTCCCCTTTACAATTTCTAAAATAAACTCGGATTTCCAAGTGCCTTTCTGACACTTGCATTTGGATGTCCAAGGGGCATCTCCAAGTGGACGTGTCAGAAACAAAATTCTTGATTCCAGCATTTCCTCAGCACCTGCTGTGGCAGGGAGCCCTGGCTTCCTCTCGCCCGCCCCCCGACCCCAACAGCAATCCCTGGGCTCTGCCCGTTCTGCCGCCCCCAACACCTCTGTGATAGGCATGTGGCACGCCATCCCACTGTCCGCAGGGGTGATGATGGTGGAAGACGGTGCGGTCTGTGACAAATGTCACCGTGTGCTGGCCTTGAGGTGACGCATGTCACTTCTGTTCATGGCTCATTACCCAATGTCTTCCAACATCCCTACTGCAAGAGGGGACAGGTTGGGGGAGAGAATCTTCATTAGCACTCACAGTGTCCACTGCAGGGACTAGCAAGTCCTATCATTACTAAATTTTTATTTTTGTGAGTAAAGAATATTTTTTAAATTATTGAATGTGTGTGGGTTTTTTTTTTTTAAGATTTTAATTACTTTTGCAAGAGAGTACATGAAAGGCAGGAAGGGGCAAAGGGGGAGGGAGAAGCAGACTCCTTGCTGAGCTGGAAGCCCCACACGGGGCTCCATCCCAGGACCCTGAGATCATGACCTGAGCCGAAGGCAGAGGCTTAACCTACTGAGCCACCCAGGCGCCCGCAAGTAAATAATATTTAAAATATATGACCTTTACCGTCATTTATTAAATGAGGACTGGCCAGGTCAGGCCTGCCACTTCTTTTTGTCAGTGACTTTTTTTTTTTTTAACTTGATTTTTTTTAATTTTTATTTATCTGGCAGAGAGAGCGAGCACAAGCAGGGAGAGCAGCAGGCAGAGGGAGAAGCAGGTTCCTGGCTGAACAGGGAGCCCGATGAGGGGCTCGATCCCAAGACCCCGGGATCATGACCTGAGCCGAAGGCAGCCACCTAACGACTGAGCCACCCAGGCGCCCCTGTCAGTGACGTTTTATTGGGACACAGCCAGGCTCATTGGTTGGCATGCTGATGGGCCGGCTTTCCTGCTACATGGCCCCTCTTGGCCACGTAGTGACAGAGACCGTAGATCCCACGAAGCTGAAAATACCTACTTTCTGGCCCTTGACAGAAAAGGTCTGCCTGCCCCCAGAAGACACCACTTACTATTGCAATCATGTCACAAAAGAACAATTTGACACTGAGAAACTAAACGCGATCTCTCCGAATAGAGGCCCGTTCTTAAATCAGACCTTGGCGGCCGTTGATCTGCAAAGAGAGAAACCTCCGCGGAGATGTGCGGGGGTCAGGCACAGACAGATGGCCTTCAGGGGCTGCAAACTGGGGCAGGGGGGCCACAAGGTGAAGTGGGTCAGGTGGGCCTGGGGCAGCCTGCAGAGCCATGCCCGCTGGGGCTGAGGCACCAGGGGTGAGGGGTGCGCAGCGGCCCAGAGACCAGCACAGACGAGACTTCTAAAGAAGCCAAAGTACAGACCTCAGGTTGTCCATTAATCCCCAATTTAAAAAGAAAACTGTACAGGGCTGATTTCATGTCTGGGGCTGAAGAGCAGGGAACAGACGTGCCGTGGGAAAAGAGGACTCTTCCACCCTATCAGTAATTTTCATGTTTTAAAAAAAGCCTTGAAGCAAAAATGACCAGAAGTCAAAAAAAAGGAAGTGTGGGAGCACTGACAGGCGCTCCAACACAGATGAACTTCAGAAACGTAATGCAAAGTAAGCGAAGCCAGACATGAAAGGCCAGAAGCCCATGGTAGGGTTTGTGCAAAAACAAAACAAAAATAAAGCGTGCAAAAATAAAAGTAGAATTACCGTTGGATCCAGGAGTTCTCTACTGGGTATTTACCAAAGAAACTGAAGACACCAATTCAAAAAAAGATGTATGCACTCCGTTTCTTGCAGCTTTGTTTACAATAGCCGAGATATGGAAGCAACCCAAGTGCCCATCGGCGGATGAATGGATGAAGGAGGTGGGGATACAGCGTGGAATATTACTCAGCCATCACAGAGAATGAAATCTTGCCATTTGTAACAAAAGGGGTGGATATAGAGGGCATTATGTACAGTCCCAAAGAGACGCGAGGAAAGAAAGTAGGTTGGTTCTCGGCTGGCAGAGGCTGGAGGCACCAGGGGAGGGTGGAGATGGCCATTGAGGACAGGAGTTCCTTCTGGAGGATGAGAACGGTTTAGGAGTAGAGGAGAAGATTTTGCAACATTATGAATGTACTAAAGCAGTACCGAATTGTGCATTGCAAGCCGGTTCTTTTCATGTAATGTGAATTTCACCTCAACAACAACAACAAAGATGACCAGGGGGTTTTTTTTGTTTTTTGTTTTTTAAGTTGTCAACTCTGGGCATTGTGTGTGAAATTATTCTTTCACAGTTTTCCAGCTTGGAGATGTATACTAACCTATCTATGATGTACTGCACAGGTCTGGTGAAACCCGATGGAGGACACGACACACCCCTGAGCCTCCAGTCTGCCCCCCTGGATCTTGATCACCTGGGATGGCCACCTGGGCACTACTTCCATAATCCACCACCATCCAGGGGACCTGCTTCGTGGAATCCTTCCCTGCCATTGGAAAACTGCACTGGTGAGATCAGAGGTAAAAATAAATCCTAGGCATGCTGGTCCAAAGAAGCCAGACACAAAAGAGAATGTGCTGTGTGATTCCATTTACATAAAGTGCAAAAGTAGGCAAAACTCAAGGATGCAGAGAGAAGCTGGGGGGCGGGGTCTTTGTGGGGATGGGGACTGGAGGACCCAGGAGGGAGGGGTAGCTTCGCAAGAGCTGTGGCTTAATCTGGAGGATGGGGGCCGGGCGTGTTCAGTTGCGAAACTGCATTAGCGAAACACTTGGGATGTGTGCATTTCAGTTTTAGAGTTTAAATAGAAATCATAAATGCTTAAATCCATCAGATACATTTAATCTCCTGCCAAATCTTCAAAATGCAGACCCAGGCCCTGGCTTCAGGTTGCAAGCCGCCAGATGGGTGAGTCTTTGGATCCAAACCTCCCCACCCTAGGATGTCAGGACGCCCCTGAAGGAAATGCAACACACAGGAGGTGGACTGCAAGGGCTCATTCCAGTTTCTGGCTCATGCACACAGAAATAGCCTTCGCCCCTGCTCAGGATCCCCTCTGAGAGAGGGAATCTAAAGCCGCGCAGGCGTGCGGGCTGTCGCTACAGACCACTCAGCCAAGGGAGCAGAGGGTCCACACCTGCTCCTGAGGATTCTGAGCGCCCGGGAAGGAAACAGAGGATGGGGGATGCTACCGACCCAGACCAGGCTGTTCTCAGGCTTGGGAGCAGGAAAAAAGACATAGGCTTGCAGAGGGCAAACACTTCCCTCATCTTTTGGGAGAGAATCCAAATGCACTGGCTTGTTACTGAGTCCTTGGAGGAGCTGCTGGCCCCTACCTCCCCTTCCTGGGCTCACAGACACGTAGGAGGGAGCCCAGGAAGGTTGGGAAGGCCCATGATCACGGCCAGAATGGTCTTGCAGAGCCCCCAGCCCCCAGTCCAGCCCAGCATCCCTGGCCCTTTGAATGAGTCCGACGGCATCAGCTAGGGAGACCCTGGTTTGGGTGTGTCAGCACCTGTGCAATCGGTAGACGGGCGCTTCCATGAGCTGACTGCCCCCTGCACCTTCCCCTTCAAATAGAAGAGGTCAAGTCCCGTTGCAGGACAGCCCAAGTACAGCCCCGCCTCTAGCACCACCCCAGGGTGGGGGGAGGCAGGAGAAGCAGAAAGAAAGACAAAGAGGGAGAAACAGAGAAAGAAAGAGACGGGGCAGGAGAGAGCAAGAGACAGAAGCAGACACAAAGAGGGAGAGACATGTGAAGGACAAGAGGGGAGAGGGACAGAGAGAGAGACAGTGGATGGAGCGAGGGGGCGAGGGGAGGGGAGGGGAGGGATCGATGGGTGTTTTTCTTTTCTTTTCTTCCTCTGGACTTCCAGCAGGAGGGGAGCGTCTGATTGCCCAGGAAAGGGACAGCTCCCTAGAAGCAGCAGTGATGCGCCCCAGGGGGTGAGCTTGGAACCAGACCGGCTCTGTGTCTGGGAACCCCACGATCCCAGAGATGAGCTGCCTTCTGGGTGACCAGTTGGCCATGTTACCCCCAGAAGGGCTGGGAGGGCAAGGTGGCTGCTGCATTGGCCCACCCCGCCGTAAGGACAGTCCCCGGGACACTCTGGTCTGGTTTGGCATTGTCGGGCCGCTGGAGCTGTCCCCGTTGGTCACCAGCTGGGGCTGGCCTGGCTTTGAGCCCCACCCTCAACACCGGGTCGGGTGACACGGGCCCCCACGGCGGTCCTTGGCCTCGGGCTGCGGTGAGGGTCGATGACGTACAGTGCGCACCTGCTGGCTGGGGACCCTTCATGGTGACAGTGAGGCTGGCAGAGCTTGGAGCCATCCCAGCACTGGGACCAAGGATGCGCCCATCCGCACCAAGGATCGCAGGCCTGGTCCCTGCACGGGCACTTCAGGAACAGGGACCCGCCTTAAGCAGGGTCCCCCCAAAGCACTTGGGAGCACGAGCAAGTGAGGGAGTCAGGGAGAGCGGCCAGTCGGGACTGTTCCCATCCCAGTGCCCATCCCCAAGGGCCGTACCCATGGGCCCCGGCGAAGGGGTGAGCCTGCCCCACAGCCCCATGACGTGCAGACGTGGCCGTTGACTGACGCAGACCTTAGGGGCCCCTTGAGGGCGATGGCCAGATGTAGGGTGCAGGGGCTCAGCGTCCAGGGTCCAGCTCACGCCAGCGGGGACCCTCCCACCTGACCAGGGGCTGCAAGAGCTGGGCCTGGGGTCCCCCAGCCCCGGAAACCCCTCCCCAGCTCTCAGCACTGCAGCCACGGCCCGTCCAAGGCACCCCCCCTTTCAAAAATAAAACCCAAAGTGAGTTGTCGTTAAGCCAATTCTGTTCCCCTCCCTTCATCCCCAAATCATGAAGGAGGATGGGCACGGAGTCCTGCTCCCTTCTGGGAAGGATAGAAACTTAAACAGCAAGAGCACATCGGAAATTATTATTCCAAGAAAGCAGGAGGCCGCACGCTTGTTTTCTGGGGGCCTCGGAGCCTGTCGGGTCTCAGGCAGCCTGGAACGGGGCGGGAGGCACTTTCCGCATCCTGGGTGACAGTGGGGGCCTGACATTTCCCGCGGAGGATGTCTCTGAACTGGGGCCTCGACAAATAGCAGTCACTTCTGTATCCGTTCCTCCAAAGGTCACCAGCCAGACACCCACAGAAAACCCAGCAGACCCCTGCTGTTCCCCATCTTTCTCTAGCCCTCCTGCGCCCCCTCTCTGGCCCGAGGGCGCCAGCCAGACCGTCACCCTCCGGAGGCTTGGCATCCCCTTCTTCCCGCCTAGGGAGGGCCCCGTGGGAGATGCTCACGCCCCTCTCCTCACCGTGGGAGGACCGGGAGGCTCCCAGGCCCAGAACCCTCCCTTGCTGCCTGGGGTCTTTTCCTGCACCTGAAGGACCCCAAAGCCCCCCACGCCCTGGGGAAGAAAGCCCTTCATGAAGCAGAGCCCACGCGGACCCCTCCCCAGCCAGGCTCTACTCCCGGCTCTGCAAGAATGCAGCGTGCACCTGCCCGGTCCTTCCCCTTCTCTCCTCCCCATGTCCCCCTACCCCCGAGGCCCTGCTGCAGTACAAAACCTCGGCATCCTGCCATGGGCACCTTGTGCTCTGGCCCAGGGCTGGGAGATGTCCAGGACCCCCGGGACAGACAAGGCATCGTGGTCCCCCACCTGCCAGAGGGAGAAAAGCTCTCTTGCCAGATGTGGGCTGGGATAGTCAGGCAGCAAGAGGGACTCGGCTTTCCCTGGGGAGTAAGAGCCAAGGACGGAGTATCCTTGATCCTCAGGGTTTTCTTCATCAAGAAAAGGAACAGTAGCTACAGCCGACGACGCTGGGCCCCTCCGCCGGCGGCCCGGCACCCCACCCCCAGCTGGAGCACACACCTGCGTCCTCCCCTGTCTCTGTTCGTTCTGTCGTTCATGCGTCCAGCACACGCTGAGCACCTACTGTGCGCCAGCTGTGCTCCGAGCAAGGCTGGGTGCCCCGGGCCCTCGGAGCTGACGGCCTCGTGATCGGTGGTCAGTCCACCAGCCACAGCCCCAAAGGGAAAATAGCAAACTTCGACCAGCCCTCTGAGGCAGAGGAGGGGACGAGGCCCTACTCTAGCATCGGGGTGTCTGGGACAGACCCCCAGGAAGGTCATCATTAAGCCAAGAACTTGGCCAAGCGTGTGTGGGGTGGTGAAGCATGGCGGTGGGATGAGAGGCGGGTAGAGACTCCTGCAGGGGAGAGTGGGGTCAGAGGAGGCCAGAGAGGAGAGATGTGTGCCCCGCCCCTGCCTCTGACGCCTGCTGGCTGCCGCCGCACCACCCATTGCGCCTGGAGGACCTCAAAGTTCAGCCGTGGTCTGCCCACCTGTGGGGCCAGCAGCAGGCACTGTCCACAGCGAGGAGAGACAGGAGGGCTGCTCCCTTGTGGCCGGCTGTGGGCAAGGGCTTGGCATCACTGTGCCTCAGTTTCCCCCTCTACACCTGCAAAAGCAAGGCTGCCGTAGGGCCTCATACACGCAGGTCTGCTGACCCTGAACACATTCTTTGGAGGACACCCCACTCTCTGTGAACTTCAAAGGTTCTGACTTGTCGACAGTGAATCTTCACTAGCTCTAGAAACGTCTGCGTTGTGCACAGACCATGCCAGAGTCCTGTCCCAGGAGGCCAGGAGGAGCAGCAGCCCTTAGGGGTCAAAAGCTGGGGCCAAATTCTGAGTTGAGACTCCTGGTCCACCTCTTCTGTGCTATGGACCTCTAGCAATTTACTTAACTTCTCCGGACCTCCATTTTCCCTGGGGAAATGGGAATACTAGTAAAAATAGTAAGAGCCCCCCACTGGGTTACTGTGAAGACTGCACGGTCATCACAGCATCAAGGTTAGTAACGATTGTGCCCCTGAGGGCAGGATTCCCCAGGGGAACGGCACACACACTGGCCTTCTGGAGGGGACAGCGGACAGACCCCCCTCCCCCCAGCCATCTACTTGTCTTCATCCCCGAAACCACTTTTGACTAAGCATCCTGCTAAGAGCTCACTTTAGCTACATTTCTCAGTTAATTTATGTCTAAATGTGCTTCTATCTAAAAGTCTTAATTTTTTTATGGTTTTCTTTTCACATGATGAAAAGCAATGCATTCTGCCTTCGCAGAAAATGAGTATAATATAAAGTGCACACGGGGAACAGAAGACCCCCCCAACAGTGTTGGCTCGGGGTGCAGGGGGGAACCCCCCTCCCCAGGTGCCTCTGAGAACCACGATGTGCCCCCCCAGGCTCCCACAAGCATGAACCTCGTCCATGACGTCACCCTCCCTAGAGCTGGCCCGAGCACCTATGCCAGGAGGAAGGCAGGGCCCAACATACATTCATCCCCTCCGGCCTCTGTTATTTCTTCACTCTGTCACCCAGTCGCCTCGCTCAGGCCAGCAGGCCTGGGTCTAATCCTAGCAGCCCTGTGAACCTGCCCCCTTCTTCACCCAAAAAACCGGGCCAGAATTCCATAAGGATTCAAGTGCCACAAAGCCCTTCATGTAGTGCCTGGCATGCAGTAAGTGCTCAATAAGTGCACTGATAAGTGCTGTTGCTGGTGGGGGTGACGGTGGGACTGGAGGCGTTATCAAGGCCAGCCACCACGCCGGGCCCCTGAGGCTCGCACCCACTGGGAACAGCGGTGAGGTACCCAACACCACCTGGTCATCTCACCAGCAGGGCAGGGACCTGGGCAGCAGCTCCAGGGGATGTTAACTCCCTGGGAAGTTGAGGGAACTCCCAGGGAAGAGCTGCCCTGGACCTGTGTGGGCAGGGGCCGCACAGACCATCCATGCTCCCGGTCCCCACGGAGATCCTCACACTGCCTTGTTGCTAAGGGCAGAATGTCCTCGTCCCTCGATGTCCATGCAACACACCAGGCCGGGGTTGGGGGTGATAGCTCTCAGCTCAGCAAACCCCTCCAAGTTCATTGGAAACCTCACAGAACGGGGTCCGCGGGGGCCACTGTTCAGAAGACAGGATGACAGGGAGCATCCGCTCAGACTTAGAGCAGGGGAGAGTCTAGTCTGTAGCCCACGCACCCCCTTGTCCCGGGGGACCCTCCGCTGAGCCAAGGGGCGCGCACCTACCACACGGGGCTCGCAGGAGTGACCGCGTCTGAGGGCTGCCGGGCAGAGTCAGTGGGGAGAGGCTGTAAAGAACCAGGCACATAGTAAACATCCATACATATTTTGTATGTGTGAACGCGTGAACTTTTTTCAGTTCCACGCGGAGAAGAAAGTGCTGCCTCCCAAAACAGAGCTCAGAGGCTCCTCCCTCTCCTCCTCCCTCCCCCGGAGTAGGAGCTGTCAGCAAGGGGTTAAAGAGCAGCCTTGCCGGCTGTCACTTGGTCGGGCTGTTTGCAAGAAGTGGGAAAAGCTGCCCCAGGCCACAGGCTGAGGATGCACGTGCCCACGCCGCCCCCTGCTGGCCAGCTCGGGGAGTTGCAGGCACAAGGGGACGTCCCGGGGGACTTGGGTGCGGGCTGGCGCGAGGGGTGGACAGAGGTCCCCCAGGAGGGAGGCTTCGTGGCCTGGGCGAAGCACCTCCCCTGCGAGTTCACGCCTTAAAGGAGAGGGAGTTAGGGCTGACACCGGCTGGGGAGCGCTGGCGGAGGGGATCCCCGCAAAGGACCGCCCCACACCAGCAAGGACAGGCTCAGAGAGGCGGGTGGCGCCCACGTGCCCACTGCCCGGTGGTCCCTGGAAATGCCCACACCCCCTCCCCCAGCGTCCCTCCCCAAGACAGAGAATAGAGTGAAAGGGAGAGTAAAATTTAAAGCACACCCACAAAAAAAAAAAGGTCAGAATAAACAATTTAAAATTCAAAAATCATTGCAGTCGTATCAACGATGAACAAAACATCGACATTTTAAACGAAGACAGGATTGGTATTACTGATTTTTCCCTTTGCCTGGGGCTCCAGTATGGCTCCGTGCAGCCCGGTTACCCATCCATCTGTATTTAAAGATTTGATGTTTTGTTCATGGGTTGGTTTTTTGTTTTTGTTTTTGTTTTGGCATTAATTTTGATCTTTTAAAAATTGCATTAAAATATCATTTTTCTTGATTACTGTTTCTGGCATCCCCTTAAATTTTTGCCCCAGGCGAGTGCCTTGCTCGCCTCCCTGAGGTCAGCGCCCAGCTGTGGCCCTCCCCCACTCCTGGCCGTGGCCCTTCCCCGCTCCTGGCTCTCTAGGGGCTGTGCGGCCCCACGACCTTCAGGGCCAGCAAGACTTCTTACTACCATCTACGTCACTGGTCACTAGGACTCGACCTGTCTAACCTTCGGTTTCTTTGTCTGCCACCTAGAGAGGATTCCAATTGTTTCTACCACACAGGTTGTCGGGAGGATTAAATGAGCTAATGATGCATGTGAAGCAATTAGCCTGAAGCCAACATTTTTTGCAAAGCCTCGTGACAGCGAGAACCTAGCAATGGTTTAGAAGGATGTGTACCTGCAGCCCTTTAGCAGGGGGGAAAAACCCAACATTCTAGTTGCTGGGAATACTCCAGAAGAGCCCAAAGCCTGGAGCAAACATCCATCCAAGCAAACTTTCCATCAAGCCACCGAACATCCAGTGGCCTCTGAGTCCTCCTTTACCCTCGCCTGGCTCGGGGCCGGGGGAGGGGGTGGAGGACACACCTGAGTGACACACCTGGGTGCCACTCCCCACTCCATCCTCACTCACCGGGACCCAAGTGACTCTGGCTTCCTGCACGTCGGTTTCCTCCTGTCTATGATGGGAGTGTGGCTGTGTCTCCTAAGGTCCCACAGGCAGGGTCCCTTCATTATCATAATTGACCCGGCGGGTGGAGAGCACATCTCTGCCCCAGGCCTGGCCAGCTCTGTGACCTTGAACGCATGCCCCCCGGACTCCGGGCCTCAGTTGCCTGCTTCACATCAACCGCCCACCCCCGCCCCGCCCAAGGGGTTAAGTGAGAACCTTCATAGAGAGCATCTAGCTCCCTGCCTGGCCCCTGGGAAGGGGTGGGAGAAGGGGCCTCAGAGGCCCGCCTTCCCCAGCCCCCTGCCCTCCTGGAGTACGTCATTCAGACACGACGTGTGTCCTATTTTTATATGGTCAGCTGTCATCCCGTGCAATTTCTGGTGACAGGAGCCCACACGCACTCCGTGGTTTATGATCCCTACAGATGGAATTACAGCTTTATTATGTATAATTGGCCATGGAGAAGCTCACATTTTATTTTTATTTATCATTATTGCTAATTATACGGGCAAACCCCTGTCATTTAGGGAAGCATATAAATTACATCTCAATCAGTTGTTACAAACTGATTTCCAAAGGAAGGAGAATCAACAGGCCCATCTGGCTTGGGGGAGATTTTGCACGTATATATTACATGCATACATATGCTTACCTATCCACAGATCAATGTATTTTTATGTCTTTCCCACCCCCTCCAGTCTCCCAGGATTTGGGGGGATATTTTCAAAGGAAAGCTGTGGTGGACAGACAGTTGGATGTGATTGAAGTCCATAATCAGGGGACTTTACGGGAGGGAAACTGTCTTGGATGCCCTGGGTGGGCCTGGTCCAATCAGTTGAAAGGCCTTAAATGCTGCGCTCGGGCTCTCTGGTGAAGAAGCAATTCCGCCCAGGAGAGTGGCCTCGCCGGTGCCTGAGGGCTCCAGCCCTCCAATGGTCTGCCTCCTGCCTCAGGGATGCAAGACCTGCCTAGCCAGCTTCCCCAAGGCCTGAGGCAACTCCCTCCCCTAATACACACTTCCAGCCGAGAATTCTCTGACTGAGACAAGGACCCTGGAGAACTGCAGCCCACAAAACAGGCTCATGAGCTGAGATATGGTCCAATTTAAATGGAACTATTAAAGTCCTGTGAGTCGATTGTGTCCTTCTGAGTTTGGGGAAATCATTTAAAAAAAAAAAAATTCTCATTCTAAAAGACAAGCAGCGTATCCCAACATCTTCGCGCTCTGTTAGCCCATCCTCTCAGTGGGGAGACTGAGGCTCGGGAGGGTGCGGACCCCCTTGAGACCACCTGGGACGGCCGAAGCTCCCCCAGCCGCTCTGAAACATCGGGGCGTCCTCCCATCCCCAACCCCTCTCCCCGAACCCCAGCTCGGATACTCAGTGAGGACTTCCCTGACCCTCAAAACATCAGGGTGGTGATTACACGGCTCTTTACAGGGTCCATTGTGTGTCCCTTCCCCCCTCCACCGAGTATGCTCACCCTGGTGGCCCCGGATCCCAGCCAGTAAGTGTTCAAAACGTATTTGCTTGCTAAACTGATTGAGAAGCGCTCACTCGGCGGGCTGAGCGGGGGCTGATCCATTCCTCCGTCACCGGGCAGAGGTCTCGGGGCTGAGGGCCTGGGCTTTGGGGGCTTGGGCGCATCTAGCGCACTTCCGCACCTGGTCCAGCTCACCTGTGCACCTAGACAAGCCTCCCGGCAACATCCACACCTCCTTCTCCCACCGCGTGCTCCGGGGAGACCCCAGGTACCCCCCAAATGTCCGCAGCACCAGGCATTTGGTAAAGCAAACCCCTTTCTCCAGGCGTCTGACCCACCCCACAGGAGGACTGATGGCCCCTCTTCCTGGGCCTCTGTCCTCGGCCCTCTCTAAGCCCAGACAGTCCCTAAGCCAGGCTGCCTGGGTTCGAATCCCGCTCCCGCCGCTCAGGAGCTGTGTGAGCTGGGGCAGGTCACCTGGCTCTCCGAGCAGGGTTCCCCCATCTGTAGAGCGGGGGTAACCCGAATCCCTTCCTCTCAGGCTGTCCTGAAGATTCGGTGGGTCAGAGCGGGTTTGTGGTGAGCTCTCTGCGAAGGTCCCCTCCCCCAGGAAGCCCCTGTCGCCAGCCTCCGTAGCTAAGTAGCCTCTCCTGGTCCCCTCACCCCTGCCACTCTGCTCACCACCCTGCTTCTGTCATTGCCTCGATCAGTCGGGACTCTTCTGGTTTCCTTGGTTTGAAGCACAGACCCCCTACTCCTCCCAAGTCCCTGTGCTCCTTGAAGGGAGAGATTGCCAGATATCTAGTGTGGCACAAGTCACCTGAAAATGCAGTGGCTTGGAATGACAGGCAAGCTCCTCCGGGCGCTGGGCAGGGCGCCGCAGGACATCTCACCTATAAGTAAGGGGCACCACGGCTGGGCCTCTGCCACTGTCTCTCACTTATTCTCCTTCCATCACAAGGTGGGTCAATGCACTTGAGCACCTTGACTCCTACGTTTCCCTGGACCATCTGGGCCTGTAGACGTTCCCCCCTTATTGGAAGACACAGCGTGCTCCTCCTAGAAGGACAGGCAGAGGCCCCAAGAAGACTGTTGCCGCATAAGCCGAGGCTCACCCTCCTCAGATCTGCCCCTAACGCCGCAGCCCTACCCAGGACCAGATCCCAACAGGGGGACACGCGTCCGCTATGGGGGACAGGCATTGCTTGCAGCAGGTGCTCTGGGGCGGCATCGGGGAGGATGAAGCCTGCAGCTGAGGGTGCAGGGGTCAGCGATCCCAGCCAGGGTCAGTGGCCTGCTGCCCAGG
>JAQQSY010002367.1:0-13727 GCA_028646535.1 Procyon lotor
TCTATCAAAATCCTAGAGGAGAACATAGGCAGTAACCTCTTCGACCTCAGCCACAGCAACTTCTTTCAGGACATGTCTCCAAAGACAAAGGAAACAAAAGTGAAATTGAACTTTTGGGACTTCATCAAGATAAAAATCTTCTGCACAGCGAAGGAAACTGTCAACAAAACAAAGAGGCAACTCACGGAATGGGAGAAGATATTCGCTAATGACACTACAGACAAAGGGCTGATAGCCAAGATCTATAAGGAACTCCTCAAACTCAACACTCAAAACACATAATCACATCAAAAAACGGGCAGAAGACATGAACAGACACTTCTTCAAAGAAGACATACGAATGGCCACAGACACGTGAAAAAATGTTCATCGCGATAGACTTTAGTTAATGATAATAATAATAATAATAATGGTTCATAACTGTAACAAATGTACCAAACTAACATAAGTCGTTAATAATGGAAGAAACTGGGTTGGGGGTGGGTGGGTGGTGGTGAGACAGGTAAGTGAGAACTTGTATTTGCTGCTAAATTTTTCTGTGAATGTAAAACTAGCCCCAAATAAAGTCCATTAATTTTTTCTCAAGATTTTATTTTTTTAAGTGGTTTTTCGGGATGCCTGGGTGGCTCAATCAGTTTAGCATCTGCCTTCGGCTCAGGTCATGATCTCAGGATCCTGGGATCGAGCCCCAGGAGCCCCACATCGGTCCCTTGCTCAGTGGGGAGCCTCCTTCTCTCTCTCTCCCTCTGCCTCTACCCCTGCTTGTGCTCCTTCTCACTCTTTCTCTCTCTGTCAAATAGGTTTTATTTTTAAGTAATCTCTACACCCAGCGTGCAGCTCGAACTTACAATTCTGAGACCAAGAGTTGCTTGTTCTACAGACTGGGCCAGCCAGGTGTCTCTAAAGCCCACTAATTTTTTAAGTGATTTTTAAATCAAACAGTCTCAAAAACTCCGAACTTCTCTGCAGTATATCTAGGATAGCTATAGTAAGTTCTCTAAACAGACGGGAAATCAAGGAATCAAAATGAAGGAAGAAAATGGCAAGAGTGAAAATATGGGTAAATAGGATAGATTTTTTTTTTTTTTTAGAAACCACTCAAAGGGTGTCCTTTCCCTTTTACTCCCCCAGAGAAGGAGATAAATGCTTATCGTGGCAAAGGGTAGTTAGAGAAGCAACATCCAGAGCCAGCTTCACGCTCAGGAAAGGACTCTGCGTCTCCTTGTGCTTTCAGGCCCTCTACACATTCAGAGAAACTTCTCTAGTAACAAACGGTAGAAACGATCCCTGAAAGTACAGTCTCGATGGATTTTCTAAATTATGTTAGCTGGTTAAAGCAAACATCATAACACTGTCTAATTTCCCTCGGTGCATAGAGAGAAATAGGTAACACAATTATATTAGAAACGAGGAAGAGTAAAATGATGTAAAGGGAGGTGAAGTTGCCACACTTCATTTGATCAGATGAAGTGTTGTTGACACAGTATAGTAGTGAGCTCTAGATCCATAATGAAATCTCTTAGATGAAATGGACCAGTTTCTGCAACAAAAGCACAAACTACCACAATTCACCCAATAGGTGATAAGTAATCTGAATAGCCTGATATCTATTAAAGAAATCAAATTTATAATTTAAAAACTCCCACAAAGAAATCCCCAGAATAGCTTTATTTGTAAATTATAGCAAATGTTTACAAAATAATTATCAATAATCCCCTATAATTTTTTTCACAAAATAAAAGAGAATACTTTCCAACACATTCCGTGCAGCCAGTATTACCGTGATGGCAAAATCCCACAAGCACAACACACACACACACACACACACACACACACACACACACACACACAAATACTATTGACCAACATCATTCTGGAGTAATGTGGTTACAAAAGTCTTAACAGTATATTAGCAAATAGAATTCCACAGTATATACCAAGCATATGCATTATGAGTGTTATGTTTATTTCAGGAAAGTAAAGCTGATCCAGTATTTGAAAATCAGTCACTGCTATCATATTAAAAGGCTAATGAACAAAAAATTCATCATATAATACATTAATGAAGAAGCGTTTGACAAAATTTAACATCCATTCATGATTTAAAAAACTCTCCTCAACCTAGAAAGGAGAAACTTCCTCAAATCGATAAAGACCATCTATAAACATCCTACATCTGCCATCATAATTAGTGGTGAAAGATTGAGTTGTTTTTTCCTTAATGCGAGTACAAGAGATGTCCATTCGTGATAGCAGTGGAAGTTCTAGCCGGGGCAGTAGGGCAAGAACAGGCAATAAAAGCCACACAGATTGGGAAGGAAGAAACAAAACTATACCTATTTTCAGGTGAAATGATCATAGAAAATTCCAAGGAATCTACACACACACACACACACACACACACATCCTAGAAATTAATGAGCTTAGCAAGTTCTCAAGCTACAAGGTCAACCTACAAAAATCAATTGTACTTCAACAATACTAACAACAAATACATATAAATTGGAGTTAAAAGTATAGTACCATCTGCAATTGCTAAAAAAAAAAAAAATACTTTTTAATGGCTTCAGGTCTCACATTAGGTCTTTAGCCCATCTTGAGTTTATTTTTGTGTATGGTGTAAGAAAGTGGTCCAGTTTCATTCTTTTGCATGCTGCTGTCCAGTTTTCCCAACCATCTGTACCGTCGTTTTCTTACTGAATGGTCTCGGCACCCTTGTGGAAAATCAGTTGATCATATAAGTGAGGGTTAATTTCTGGGCATTCCTCTGGTGTATATAACTGTCTGGATGTCTGTACCACGCTTAGCTTTCTAAGTGTGAGACCCCCCCCCCCCAACTCTGTTCTTCTTTTCAATACCGTTTGGGCTCTTTGGATCCCTTGAGAGTCTATAAGCATTTGGGGATAAATTTTCTTACTTCTGCAAAAATGTCTCTGAGACATTGCAAAATTTGCACTGTTTTGGGTAATTTGGACATCTTAACAATATTTTCCTCACACATGAATATGGGATGTTACTCCATTTATTGGTGTCCCCTGGATTTCCTTCTCTGCTGTTTCGTAGTTTATAGTGTACATATTGTTTGCCTCCATGGTCAAATTTATTCCTAAGCATTTTTTTCTTTTCCATGCTATTACAAATGGGGGATTTCTTTCTTCTTATATGATCATGTCATCTGTGAATAAATATCCCATATCCTCTTCCTATATACATTTTAGAATAATAGTTTGCAACAAAGCCTCACCGTACTAGTATTTTGAGAGAAGCGGCATTGAACATGTATTTAATCTAGATAGAATTGGTATCTTTCCTATGTTGAGTCTTCCAATTCATGAACTCAGTATGCCTCTCCACTTATTCAGATATTCTTGGGCTTTTCTCAACAGCATCTTATGGTTTTGACCACACAAGTCTTGGATGTGTTTTGTGAGGCCATAAAAATCCTAAAAGAAAATATAGGCGGTAATCTCCTGGACATCACCCTTTACAACATGTTTACGGACATGTTTTCTCCGGGAAGAGAAACAAAACTAGCATAAACTATTGGGACTACACAAAATTTTTTTAAAAACTTGCACAACAAAGGTAACTATCAACAAAATGAAAAGGCAGCGTACCAAATGGGAGAAGATATTTGCAATTGCTATATCCAGTAAGGTCAACATCCAACATGTATAAAGAACTCATGCAACTCAACACCAGGAAGCCAAATAATCTCATTTTTAAATGGGCAGAGGATCTGAATAGACATTTTTTTTTTCCTAAGAAGACACACAGATGGCCAACAGACACATGGAAAGATACTCAACATCACTCATCATGAGGGAGATGCAAGTCAAAACCACAGTGAGATACCGCCTCACACCTGTCAGAATGGTTATTATCAAAAAGGCAAGAAATAAGTGTGGACAAGGACAAGAGAAGGGAACCCTGACCCCCTCCTGGTGGGAATGCAATCTGGTACAGCCACTATGGAAAACGATATGGAGTTTTCGCCAAAATTTAAAAATAGAAATCTCATGTGATCCAGTAATTCCGCTGCTGGGTATTTACCCAAAGAAAATGAAAATACTGATTTGAAAAGGTGAATGCACTCTTCTGTTTTTTGCTGCATTATTTGCGATAGCCAAGCTCTGGGAGCAACACAGTGTCCATCAATAAATGAGTGGATGTAGAGAGGAGAATATAAATATCTCTGAGTAAAGTACAGAGAACAAACTGGTGGTTGCCAGAGGGGAGGTGTGCGGTGGGGTGGACGAGGGCGGGATCAAGGAACACAAACCCCCACTTATACAACTAATGAGTCATTGAACACTACGTCAGAAACTAACTGAATTTAAATTTAAAAAAATAATAAAAAATAAAAACTTCCAGTTACAAGTAACTCATGGAGATGAAAAGTGCAACATAGCCAGTATAGTCGATAATTTTGTAGTGATATGTGGTGACTACACCAGGGGCAGTGAGCATTAGTAATGTATAGAACTGCTGTATCACTGTGTTGTACACGTGACATTAATACAGTGTTGTATGCCAGTGTTGTTCTGCAACACTAAAAAAATAATAATAAATTTTCAATTTAAAAATACTATCGCTAAAAAGTACCATCATCTGAGCTTTTCAGCAAGTCACTGGTCACAGGTCACATAACAAATATAATAATAATGAATGTTGAACTATTGGAAGAATTATCAATATGCGACACAGAGACAAGAAATGAGCAAATGCTATTGGAGAAATGGCACCAAGAGACTGTCTTGACACGGGGTTGCTACAAACCTTCAATTTGCAAAAAGCACAGAACCTGTGCGTGCAGTGCAGCAGAACACTGAAAGGGGGTTTAGCTGTACAAATTATCAGGGAAGTAATAGACTAGTCAATGAATGGGATTGGACAGCTGTCGTGCTGGCAAAAATTGATTTGTATTTCCTAGCAAGCAAAGATCTAATTTCCCAAATGTGAAAAGCAAAACCTTAAATCTTTTTGGAACTTTTGGGATAGGAGGATAGGACAGAAATGGATTTCTCAGAAACCTTCAAAAAGTGCAAGCAATAAAAGAAAGGAGTGGTGAATGTTATGGTGTTCGAATTAAAAAGCCTCTGCCTGACAAAATGAAAGCAATAATTAGATACCACTTTATACCTATCAGAATTACAAGATTTCAGATGTCTAGTGGCAGGTGGGGTTGACATGGATGTAGGGAAGTCAGAAATTTTTTTTTAAAGATTTATATATTTATTCATTTATTTGACAGAGAGAGAGATCACAAGTAGGCAGAGAGGCGGAGAAGCAGGCTCCCCGCTGAGCAGAGATCCCGATGTGGGGCTCGATCCCAGGACCATGACCTGGGATCATGGCCTGAGCCGAAGGCAGAGGCTTTAACCCACTGAGCCACCCAGGCGCCCCGGGAAGTCAGAATGTTTACATGCTGCTGAGGAGGAGTGGAAGCTGGTTCTCAAAAACTCTGTGGTCGGGGCAGAAGAGAAGCGCATGCAGGGCGAGCTGCAGTGTGGGTGCAGAGCCCCGTGGGGTGGGGCTGGGCCATCTGCAGAGATGGGAGACGGTCCCACAGAGAGAAACGTGGAAAGAGGCAACACTGAATAAACCCTATGATGCTGGATTGGAATTAGTTATTTATGTGTGCGTGAACTCAGTTTTCATTGATTGATTTTGGGTCACCTGGGTGGCTCAGTTGGTCAAGCGGCCAACTCTTGATTTCAGCTCTGGTTGTGATCTTGGGGTCATGAGATCAAGCCCCTGGTAGGGCTCTGCACTTAGCAGGGAGTCTGCCTGGGATTCATCCTCTCCCTCTCCCCCCCCCACACTCATGTGGGGGGCAGACTTACGCATGCATATGTTCTCTTTCTTTAAATAAATCTTAAAAAGAAAAAAGATTTCCACACTTAGACTGACGTACAGATTTTCTGTACTCCGATAGCAGTGGGCACACCTAACACTCAGAGCAAGAGACTTCCAAATACCAGTCTCCACTAACAGCAATCGGTGTTCCTTGGGGAGATGGCCGTACACGGGGCTGGGGCGATACCTACAGACGAGTCAGTGCACCCTGTTCCGCGAGGTAGAAGGTGCTCAGTGAACGGTGAAGGTGCGTCAGAAGGACAGAGCCAGAGGGCTCCCACAGACCACTTCCGCGACCACTGGGACGTCAGAATAAATAATGGCCCTAAGGTACGTAAGCCATCGACTAAAGTAAGAAACCATGAATCCGTACACGTACGAAGAAATGGAAAGTTTGGGGAACAAGAGGGTACTTACATGGCTGCAGAGTACCTCTCTACAAAATACTTATCACTTATGGAGGAAACCAGAGGCCTGGGAAAGCCCACCCTAGTGCAGTGGTCAGAGCAAACATCCCGCCTGGTGGGTTCCGGTGGGAACACCGCAGCCTCACTTCTGGGATATTCCGGCCAGCGGGGCGTGACCTGCAGAAAGCCCTGGGGAAGCTCTTTGTTTTTTTTTAATGAGAAGCATTGTACTTGACACTGGCCTGTGCCTTTTGAGAGTCTCAAGGTCACAAAACCCAACAGAGACTAGGAAATTGTTGCAGATGGGAAGAGACAGACAGAGATGACAAGCACACGCAAAGCAGGATTTTGAACGGGGTCGTTTTGCTGTGATGGGGGCCACGGGACAACGGGTGCGACCGACTGGGGCCTTGGGGTCAGACGGTGGGATGCGGCACCATCAGGCACAGTAGTTGTGTGTCCACTGTGGGTGTGTATGCACGCGGGAGAGTAGTCTTTCTCTGGGTTCTAGTGTTAAACAGTCAGATAAATTGTCCAAAATTTCAGGGGCTCCGAGCAGAATTTGCAGGTAGGGTCTCCCAACTTTCCCAGCTTTCCCAACTAAGACACACTTGTGGCCAGCTCGTGGCCCGGCCCCCGGATCCCAAAGCCGGCAGCAAGGAACCCCTGCCTGGATTAATGGGGGTAAGGGGAGCGACATTCCTGAACAGGGGACGGGGGACGCCAAACCCTAGGACTGCTGCAGGGAATACTGTCTTTTGCAGAGACTCAGTCTCTGATTAACGTGGAGGAAGCGCCAAGGAAACGTTGCTTTAGGAACCACTGTGGAGAAGGTAAGGAAACCTCTCCAGTTTTACTAAGCATCGTCACAAACCCATTTCTGTAGCTTACTAATTATACCTGAGACTTGATGTCGCCATATGTGTTCCTGCTCTATGCTGACTCCCGAGTGAGCACAGCGGGCCGTCGTGGACTGCTCCCCAGGGGCCCGGGGAAGCCCTGTCTTTTGTTACTGTCGATGGAGTTCTCATCGGAGCTTCCAGCCTCCCAGGGCCACCAGTTAACCGGAGTCCCTCTAAGGGACCGTGCCAGCCAAGCGGTGTGTTGGAGGAGGACGGAAGTACCACTGTCTTTCTGAATGGGGTTCCTTCTCCCTTTGTCTTGTCACACGTGCAGAGTGTGGGAGCCAAGCCACCCCAGGGAGGCACCTTAACCGGGTCGCCTTCGTCTCCACTGTGCGAGGACGGAGATGTGGACCCGGAACTGATGTAGAACTTGATCTTGAGGTTCTGTTCAAATACGTTCTCAACTGGATCCGTCTAGAAAACAAAACAAAACCAAACCAGGAGCTCATTGTTTAGAATTCGCGGTTCCTGATGTCAGTCGTGAACATTACAACAGTTCTCAGTAACAAACCGCGATTTTAGTCTTTTTGTTAGAAGCGTTAGATCATGCGAGGCTGCTGGCGTCAGGCTGCCTCGGTGAGCGGTCTGCTCCCCCACTGCACCCAGCACGGTGGGGGCGTCTGCCTGGGGCTCGGGGCCTGATCTCAGGGTCCTGGGATGGAGCCCACATCGGGCTCCCTGCTCAGTGGGGAGCCTGCTCCCCCCCCACACCGCCCCTCCCCGCTTATGCCCTCTCTCAAATAAATAAGATCTTTAAAAGGAAGGAAAGGAAGGGGAAGGAAGTGCTAAGATGTCAAAAGACAGGTGCATCCCACCCAGAGCGGGTAGTAGAGACATGAACTAGAAATAAAGAGGAGAACTCGGTCTGTGGGGCGCCTCGTGAAGCTGTCCCGCCTTGGCCTGTGGGACTAAGGTTACTTGAGGAACAGGCAGCGCAAGCCCGACACTCTGCCCCTCCTTTGTCCTCCTGAAAGCAGGCGATCTGTCCCTGCGACAGGTGCCCCCCCCCCGGCCCGGGAAGGGGGGAGACATCGTCGCCAGAGAGGGATCCCCGGGGCCAGGAGCGGTACAAGCCAACCTCCTTGGACTCGCCCCTACCTTCCGAGTTACTTCTGCCCCGTTCACTGCCTGTGGCCCCAACCCTTTATCGTGTCAAGTGTCCACACACGGCGTGTTTCTTCGTCTAAAAGGTGTAAGAGCTTCCTGCCCTGGTCACTTCCTCACTGTGGAGACTCACGTGCAAGTCAACATTCGGGTGAAGTGCGTGTGCCTCCCTCTTGTTAATGTCTCACGTCCGTCCAATTCTCAGGCCCAGCCGGAGACGCAGAGAGAGGAGGGGACGGTTGTCCCCCTGCCGCTGCGTCGGCACTGAGGGACAGGGCGGGCAGCTGACGGGCCCCACGACTTCGGGCACAGACACAAGCCCCCGACGTTCCTGAGACATTTTTAAACTTGAGTCGGGAAGGTCACAGCACACCTATGTAGTGACTCGCAGAGCTAGAAAATGCCTTAGACGAAATGCAGAGGCCGCTCCAGGATTTCTGTACAGCAGAGGATGGGTCTGAGGACGGGGCCTTCTCGGGGCTGCACGCACACAGTGCTTTGTACGGTACTGGGGAAGAAAAACAGTCTGTTTTCACAGACTTAATGTTCAGCGTTGTTAAAAAGAAACAGTGTCCTCAAGACGGAGTCACTCGGGTTGGGCCCCAGCCGACTTCAGCCTCCGCAGTCCGGGATTTCCTCCTCACACTGGTGATGCCCTTCCTCCTGGGGAAGGTGACCTCCCCGAGACGGCCCTTTCTTTCTTTCCTAAGAAGGCCCTTGTCCCTCCTGTTTCTGCCCTGGAAAGCCTTCCCTTTTGTTTACTCATCAGAGCTCCTTCCTGTCTGTTACAGGAGATGCAGCCTGATTCCTAAGTTGTTGAATGAAGCCGATCCAATCTTTAAATTGGCTCAGTTGAATTTTCTCTTAATACTACACGTAAAATGCTCGTGGTAGTTGTGGTGACGGCAGCTGCGACCGGGGAAGCAGGGGTTGGGCTGGGAGGCGGTGTTATAGGGAGCCTGACACAGCCTGAGCAGCCCTTAGTCCTGGAGCCTGCGCCCGTGGAAGAGCCAAAACCTCAGGCTCAGTGTGAACATGTTCTCGGGCCAACAGACCAGACCCCTCAGAGTCAGGCCAGGTGGTTAGAAGCAGCAGTCACTGGTGGTGTGCAAAGCAAAACTCTGCTCAGTAACTTACTTCCCGAACTTGTCTTCAGTCCAAGGCTTCAGGTACATGCCTGAATCCCCCAGGGCCCTGGTTTTTTCATTTCTCAGATTGGAGACGGTGTCTTCCACCATTAATTCGTGTGACCCTTTTTGTGAAATAGGACGCTGTATGCATGTAATATCTGATTGGTGCCTTTTTGGTGTGGAGAATTCAGAAGTCTGCTTTTGTTTTTTTCCTCTTTTTTTTTTTATTAACATATAATGTATTATTTGCCCCGGGAGAAGTCTGCTTTTGGATTAATTCCTGTTCCTTTGTGTGTGTGTGTGAAGGTGGCTCTTTTTTTTTTTTTTTTTTAGATTTTATTTATTTATTTATTTATTTGACAGAGAGAGAGAGAGATCACAAGTAGCTAGAGAGGCAGGCAGAGAGAGAGGGGGAAGCAGGCTCCCCGCTGAGCAGAGAGCCCGACGCGGGGCTCGATCCCAGGACCCTGAGATCATGACCCGAGCCAGAGGCAGAGGCTCTAACCCACTGAGCCCCCCAGGTGCCCGTACTTCCTATTCCTTAATTCCCTCTCTGTGGCTAATATTTAAGAAATCAGCAGGCTCCCAACAAAGTCACCCGGCTTATTGCTGAGCCCTGGAACTCAAAACCCAGCCACGCCTGGTAGGGTCCCCGTGCAGGGCGCTCGTCCAGCTGTCATCACGGTGCCCCCCGCACACAGGAAACTCCGGGCTTCCCACCTCCCTCGCTGCCGTCCCGACACCCCCCCAACCTCTGATTACAGCCGCAGGGGTTCACCCTCCTCTGCCTCCCCAGCCATTCTGTTGACACTGGTTTTCTCTTTGTTCAGTGAACTTTGTTTTTCAGCGTGAGATGTACCAAATACAGGGAAAGGGGCCGAAGTCATATAATGTTAATTTTTGTGTTGCACACAACCAGGGATGTACCACTGACATCTGAAACTGGGACACTGGTGGCCCCCAGGAGCCCCTCCTGCGGCCCAGTCACAACCTCCTTCCTCCCTGAGGGAAACCATCTTGGGTACAATAACCAGCTCTTGGGCACCTTGGTGGCTCAGTGGGTCCTCTGCCTTCGGCTCGAGTCATGATCTCAGGGTCCTGGGATCGAGCCCCGCATCGGGCTCTCTGCTCAGCAGGGAGCCTGCTTCCCCTTCTCTCTCTGCCTGCCTCTCTGCCTACTTGTGATCTCTCTCTCTCTGTCAAATACATAAATAAAATTTTAAAAATAAATAAAATGGAAAAAAAAAACCAGCTCTTTGCATTTGTTTCGAAGTTTACCACATTAAGTACGCATCCCTAAGCACTACTGCAGGGTAAGTGCCAGCTAAGGAGACATCTGACAGTAATTTAAATGCTTGACACTGGGTTTCGCATTGCGGAGGCATCCGTTTCAAAAGACATCCATCCCAAATGTCCTACCACCAGCGGCATCACAGGGCTACTAGCCACACGAGTGGGAATGAGGCTGTCCCCACGGGTTAGGGCTAGGACTTCTCTTTCAGAAAGTCCTGGGTAACCTGGACACCTGACCACTTGGGGGGCCCCCGCTTCTCCCTTCCCACACCCGAATTCCTAGGCTTGTGCTTTAAAATCGCCCATAAACAGTGGCCCTGGGCACGTGTGTTCCCCAGGACCGTCAGTGATGAATGTCAGCTCCCCAGAGCTCCGGGAAGGTTGTGCAGCCATAATAAGAACCACGGAGGCCGGTCTGACCACAGCACTGTGATGAGATTCAGCCACGTGGGGGGCGGTCGCTGTGGCTTATTCATCTGTATTGCTCTGCAGGACTTCATCGTATGAAAACCCTGCAGCTCCTCTCCTCACTCCCCGGGGGATGAGCATTTGGGTGGGTTCGTCCTAGCTGTTAAGAACACTCTCCAATGTGTTTCCTGGCACCCATGAGCCCGATGGCTGGACTGTAGGGTACGGCTCCCGTCGGCCTCAGCACCCCGCGTGCTCCCCAGCACTTGCTCAGCCGCGTTTTCCCGAGCTCGGCAGTCGCCGTGTCGCATGAGGTCTAGTGGTTCTAGTGTGTTTGTTGTCTGTCTGGATCTCCGCTCTTGTGAATTGCCCGTGAAGCGTCTTGCCCCTTTCCTGCTGAGCTCACGGACTTTCTCTTACTGGTACACGGGTCTTCGTATACTCTGCCTGGGAGCCTCTGGGAGCTGTTAAGGTGCAAGTGTCTGTCCCCACTCTGAGCCTTGTGTTTTCGTGGTCCTCGCCACTGCTCTGCAGCCCTGGCTTCGTCATGAGTCGGGTGTCCACGGATCCCTTTTTTTCTGTCCATTGGTCTGTGTGTCTATGCGTTTGCCCGTACCATACTGCTTTAGTTACCGTGGTTCTTTAATAAGATCTTATTTATTTGAGAGACAGAGAGAGGGAAGGAGTTGTGGGAAGGGGCAGAGGGAGAGGGAGAAGCCGACTCCCCGCTGAGCAGGGAGCGTGAAGCGGGCCTCGATCCCAGGACCCCGAGATCATGATGTGAGCTGAAGGCAGAGGCTTAACTCGCGGAGCCCCCCAGGTGCCCTGAATTACTGTAGTTCTTCAACGTCTTGACGTCTTACAGAGCAAGCTCGGCCAACGTCATCCTCAAAAACATTCTTACTTTCTTGCTCTTTTGCATTTCCATATACATTTCAAGTTCCACGGGGAAAAAATTGGGATTTTTATCAGGATTATATTGAATCTTGATATAGTCTGTTGAATCTTCAATCTTGAAAGAATGTTGGTTGAACTGACATAGGATCAGTTAAGGGGGAATTGAGATCTTTATAATAATATCAAGTCTTTCAGTCTAGGAATATAGTGTTATTCTCTACTTCATTCAGGCCTTTTCAGATGTCCTTCTTTACAATTTTATAATATTTCTTCCCAGAAGTCTTTTAGGTACTATTAGATTTATTTCTGAATACTCTATTTCTTATGCTATTGTTAATGATGTCTGTTTAAAACAAAGGTAATTACATAATATTTCTCAGTTGCATATAGAAATCCATTTGATTTCTGTACAGCGGCATGGTAGTTGCAATATATTCTATACATGCAATTTATTTCACATATTGATTTTTACATATTGATTCTGTAAATATTTCTTTTTTTTTAAAGATTTTATTTATTTATTTTGACAGAGAGAGATCACCACTAGGCAGAGAGGCAGGTAGAGAGAAGGGGAAGCAGGCTCCCCACTGAGCAGAGAGCCCGATACGGGGCTCGATCCCAGGAACCTGAGATCATGACCTGAGCCGAAGGCAGAGGCTTAACCCAGTGAGCCACCCAGGCGCCCGATTTCTGTAAATATTTCTGCATATGTATATATATTAGCAAATCAACCATCTTGGTAAACTTTTTAAAGTAATTCTAATAATATGTTGAAATGGCCTTCTGTATTATATCGAATAGAAATAGACACCACAGGCATCTTTATCTTGTTCCTAAATGTACAAATTGAAATGTTTCAATATTTCACAATTTAAATGCCATTAAAATTTGTGTGGTTGGGGCGCCTGGGGGGCTCAGTGGGTTAAAGCCTCTGCCTTCAGCTCAGGTCATGATCTCAGGGTCCCGGGATCGAGCCCTGCATCGGGCTCTCTGCTCAGCAGGGAGCCTGCTTCTCCCTCCCCTCTGCCTCTGTCTGATGCTCCCCCTGCTTATGCTGTCTCTGTCAAATAAATAAATGAAATCTTTGGAAGAAAAAATTGTGTGGCTGTCGCCGATACCTTCTGTGAGATGAAGAAGGTTCTTTCCTGTTTCCAGCTCATGCTGAGAGGTTTTGTTTTTGTATGTTAAAAAGATAGTGAATTATATCAGATATTTTTATGATTTTATTGAGATCATACAGTTTCAGTTTTTTAATCTGTTAATATGTTATGCCAATTCATTTTCTAGTGTCAAACTTTGCCTTACTGGGATAGTACCAAATCAGCCAGACTGTGGTTTTTGTTTTTTGATTTTTATGTGTATAACTGGATTCAGTTCAGCAATTTTTAAAAATAATTTTTCATGTTCAGCATCATGGGAATTCCCACCATATAGCTAAGCTCATGCAAAAGGCCAGATTTGGTGTTTCACAAAGATGTTCCACCTTTGGGCAATGACAAGGAAACGTATTGAAAACAATGTCTATTGGGGCACCTGGGTGGCTCAGTCGTTAAGCGCCTGCCTTCAGCTCAGGTCATGATCCCAGGGTCCTGGGATCGAGCCCCGCATCGGGCTCCCTGCTCTGCGGGAAGCCTGCTTCTCCCGCTACCATTCCCTCTGCTTGTGTTCCCTCTCTCGCTGTGTTTCTCTCTGTCAAATAAATAAAATCTTTAAAAAAAAAAAAA
>JAQQSY010002368.1:0-13725 GCA_028646535.1 Procyon lotor
GGGGGTCTGGGCTGCACCTCCCCGTAGGATAGATGGTTTCTGTCAGGGCGGCCGAGCTCTTCAGAGGACACCCCGGCCATCGTGTGTGACTGTTGTCCTTCCCCTCGCTCAGGACCCAGAGGGTCCACTGGCCAGGAGCTGGGGAGGGGGCTCCCCTGAGGCCTGCCTGCGTTTCCTCATCTGTGACAATGAGAGGAGAGTCTCTTCTGGCTAGAACTTTCTGGCCGGCCCCTGGTGCCCCCGTCTGTGTGCCGTCCCCACACCCGGTAGGAAGAAGAGGCCTGGAGGGGCCAGCACTGACTGCCACCCTCAGAGTGCACCCCAGCTTGGCACTCACGCCTGCGCCTCGGTTTCCCCGCCTGTGACCGGGGTCACTCGGCTCCCACGCTGGGGGCTTCCAACAGCAGTGATTTCAGTCTCATGGTCCCGGAGGTCCGAAGTCCACAGTCCACGTCCTGCGACGAGAGTCGCGGTGTCGGCAGGGCTGGCTCCTTCTGGGGAGGACGTGCTCGAGGCGCCGCGTCCTCGGCCCGTGCCCTCCTCCAGCATCGGCCAGCGGCTCCTCTCCTGCTCACGGGGTCCCGCCTCTGACCCCTGCCTCCCTCCTCAGGGACCCCGTGACGACCCGGGCCCCCCCAAACCCTCCCTCCGTCGTGCCCGCAGAGGGGGGCGTAAAGCAGCACCAGCCACGGGCTCGGGCCGTGAGGACACCGTCCCGGGGCGGGGGCCGGGCCTCGCTCTCAGCTGGCGCTCATGCGTGCCTCTCCCCGCCCAGCCCAACGACCCCGTCACCAACATCTGTCAGGCCGCAGATAAGCAGCTTTTCACGCTGGTCGAGTGGGCCAAGCGGATCCCGCACTTCTCGGAGCTGCCCCTGGACGACCAGGTCATCCTGCTGAGGGCAGGTAAGCGGCTGGGCCGGCCGGGCGGGGAGGGAATGGGAGGGAGAGGGCCGGGGCCTGGGGGCCGCCCCTTTCTCCACCCGGGCCCTGGCCTCCTCCGGCCTTGCTCCCCCGCCCACGAGGAGGTCATTGGTTTCGGGTCTCTAAGTGGTCTTGGGAGGGGCAAGGGCTGTCTGGGGACCTCTGGAGAGGTGGGGGTGGGGGGCCCAACACGGGATGCCCCGGAGGGCTGTGCTCTGACCACCCTGCACCAAGGCCTCTGCTCCCCCGCGTGGGGACTGTGCTGCTGGCAGGGAGGTGGGAGGGCGGGCTCTGGGGCTCGGGGCAGGCCCAGTTCCCGACCTGCGCCAGGTGTGCCAAGCACAGGTTTCTGGGAGGCCAGGGACCTCAGTGCGGGTTCCTGCTAGAGGGACAGGAGGGGCGGGTCGCCAGCCTGGCGGGGGTGCCAGGCCTTCGCGGGTGGGGGCGGCTGGGAGCACCCCCACCCCACCGGCCTCCTGCCCCACTGGGCCGTCTGCGCGAGCTCGGTGCTGCGGGAGCGTCAGGGCAGCCCGGCCCCGTGCCTGCCGGGCCCCGGGTGCGCGTGGGGCAGCGGGAGGGGTGGCGGCCGGCCCAGAGGTAGGGGGAGGCTGGGCAAGCCCCGGGGGGAGAGGATGGCGGGGAGACGTCCTGCGACTCTGCGCACTGCCTGCGGGGCCTGAGTGGCAGCCCCACGGGGGAGGGGCCACCGCGTGACCGTGTCCCCCTCACGCCAGGCTGGAATGAGCTGCTCATCGCCTCCTTCTCCCACCGGTCCATCGCCGTGAGGGACGGGATCCTCCTGGCCACCGGGCTGCACGTCCACCGGAACAGCGCCCACAGCGCGGGCGTGGGTGCCATCTTCGACAGGTGGGCCCGCCCGGGTTCGCGGCCCGCTCGGCGTGGGTTCCTTCCCCGGAGGGCGTCCGCGTGGAAGTGGGAGGGCGCGGCCCCGTCTCTGCGAGTCCCCGCGCCGGGGCCCCCAGCGCGCACAGCGGAACGAGCACATTGGTTTCCTCGGGCCCTTTTCCTTGAAATCCTGCGCAGTTAGCGGGTGTCGCGCTTTACTGCCTCCTTTAGAAAGTACGGACTCTTGGGAGCCGCTTGGGTTTAGAGACGCGGCCCCGCCGTGCTCCGAGCTGCTTGTTTTGCATCCAGTGCTCGGGAGGGAGGCAACGGCGGCAGAGGGGTGGGCTTAGACCCCGGCCGGCCACGTCGGGGACAGCCAGCTCCTCCTTGCCCCCCAAGTGAATGGAGTGGGGGACCCCGGCCTCAGGGCACCCTCTGCAGCGCCCGTCCCCTCTGACTCCATCCTCCCGGGGATCTGTTCCCGCTGCAGCCTGCTGACTTCTCGGGGATTCCCCCGCTCTGTGGGGTGACCGTCCAGGCCCTCCCTGGGCTACCGTCCTTCGTCCCCCTGTGGTTTAGCCTCACTGGCCACTTAGTGCTCCCTGGGCACGGCTGCCAAGTTTTGGGGGCCCGCGAGGAGGCAGGGAGCTCAGGCCGCAGGGTGCTACAGACAGACGGGTGGGGGAGGTGGGACACTGCTGCCCCGGGCGCTGGGCCAGCCGAGGGTGGGTCAGAGCCCCACCTGCTGACAAGGGCCTTGGCTGGCTTTGGCCACGAGAGCCTGGTGACAAGAAGCAGAACGTCCCCCCTCTGGCAGCCGGGAAGGAGGGAGGGGGGCCACGTCCTGGGAGAACAGCTTTCCTGTGGGCCCCAGAGCCCGGCCTCAGGCCGTGGAAAGCCCATCCCTGGGGTCTTTCCTGGGGGGCCCGGCGGGGGGACGCGGTCTGACGGGACGGTGGTGGCCCACTTCCTCTGCAGGGTGCTGACGGAGCTCGTGTCCAAGATGCGGGACATGCAGATGGACAAGACGGAGCTGGGCTGCCTGCGCGCCATCGTCCTCTTCAACCCCGGTACGGCCTCCCCTGCGCGGCCCGCTGGCCGGCCCCGAGCACTCGCTGTGCTGCTACGCCGCGGGCCCGCCGTCTGCTCGTGAGGGTGGTCTGGCCCCGCCGCCCGCTTCTCCCGGCTCTCGTGCGCGTGACGCGTGGCGTGGCCCGGGGAGCCGTGCTCACCCTTCAGGGTTTGGGTGCTGCGTCCAAAGCGTGGCCCCACTTTGCCCAGAGTCCTGGGCTCCGGAAGAGGCAGGCTCTCTGTGAACTTGTAGCGGGCAGGTCCCGGAGCCCGGACCGCTGGTGGGGCGTAGAGGGGCCGTGTCCCTCGGGGCTGCCGCGGGCTTCTGGGGGCGCTGGGGGAGCTGGCCAGCTGGTGGGGAAGCCGGGATGGCGCCAGGGGTGCTGGGCCGGACCTCCCACTGTCCATCAGCTCCAGCACCGAGGGAACTGGATGTGGGACAGACGAGTGTCTTCTCGTGGGGAGAGCCCGTATCCGGGGGCGTTTGTCCCCCAGGTTCATGCTCCGGGCCTGTGGTCCTGCCAGCGGGGGGACGGGGCCACTCCCGTTCCTGATGTGCCCAGCCTGGCTGCTGGCGTGGGTTCCCTGGCTGTGGGTGTAGAGCTGCTGGAAGGACATAGCCCGAGCCGAGGCCCCCAGGTTCTGCACTGGACCCCGGTGCGCCTGCTGGGATGTCCGACTGCCGGGGCCGGCGCTGGCATGAGCCCCCGGCCTGGGGCTCGGAGGTGGCCTGACGGCAGCAGCGGGCAGCTCTGGGCTCCAACGTCTGCCCCCCAGGTCGTCATTCACACTTGGCTGGGGCCAGATCTGGGGCCTTTGAGCCCTAGCGTGATACCATGTGACGTGGTGGCTGCGAGGGAAGGATGGGTTCGTCTCTGTCGGCCTGTTGGCTCATGGGAAACCACGGGGGACGAGGAAGCCGAGAGGAGTGCCTGGCATGGCCAAGGTGGGGGGTCTGACTGGGTCAGGAAGGCCCGGGATGGCTCTGCCACTCGGGCCCTGGGACGTCCGTCCCTTCCTGCTTAGATCCTACCCCGGGGCCCTGGTGGCTTTGGGGACTGAGGTCCCGGGCATCTCTGTCTATGGGCAGAGCCCCTTGCAGACCCGGGGTCCCAGGGCTCAGGCTGGCTGTCAGCCCCTCCCCCACTGCCTTGCGTCGGGCTGGCTGTCCCTGGGGTGACGCTTCTGAGCTTTCCTCCCTCTCAGAGGAACGGAGGCCCCAGGGCAGCCAGGGTCTGGCTTCAGCCTGGTTGCCATGGTGACCAGCAGAGGGTGAGGGCGGCCCCATCGCACTTGACCCCGATGGAGAAGCCGAGTGCCAGAAAGTCCAGAGATGGGCCGCAGTTCACGTGGCCAGCGAGTGGCAAGCCGGGACTCAAGCTGGGACTCGAGGCGTGACCTCCTCGGGGGCAGAACCGGGCCAGCTGGCACTGGGCCCAGCCAAGCGGGGACGGGAGGGAGCGGGCCGGAGTGCCCTGGTGCCCCGCACAGCAGTCTGGGCCGAGGCCTCTGACCCGCGGCCCCTCCCCCTGCAGACTCCAAGGGGCTCTCAAACCCGGCAGAGGTGGAGGCGCTGCGGGAGAAGGTCTACGCGTCCCTGGAGGCCTACTGCAAACACAAGTACCCCGAGCAGCCGGGAAGGTGAGCCCCCTGCCTGGCCCCCTCCCTTGGGGGGTCTCAGGGTCTGGTCCCGGGGACCCCAGGCAGGACTGCTCCTGGCCCTTCTCGTACCTTTGTGTGAGTTAGAAGGCGGCGCCCTCCTCCATGGGGGGAGCCCGTGCAGGGCAGGGGGACATGCGGCACACCCCAGGTCAGGGCACGCCCGGGCGCTTTTGCCCCCCCCCCCCCCCCCGCCCCGAACACAGCACAGCTAGTGCCCCAGGGCCTCCCTCGGCCCTCACTGGATCCCTGGGAGCTGGACCTTGGCGTGCTTACCCGCAGCAAGGACGGATGTTGCACACAGTAGGTGCTTTGTACACGTGTGCAGAGCCGTGTGGGCGCACGCGGGGCTGGGGCCTCGTTTCGGGCTACATAGTGCTGGGCGGGTGAGGAGGGGAACCGTCTGGCTTCGGTGTCGTCACAAGTCTTGTCCTGACTCTAGCCGCCCCCCAGAAGGGCCTCTCTTGGAGCGCCGTGCCCCCCCAGCCCCCCCACCAGTGCACGCGCAGCTGTGGGCACCGGTGGCTGTGCCCTGCCCTTCGCAGCCCTCATCTGGTTCGGTGTAAAGCGAGACTCGCCGAGGAGGACGGAGGCCGGCCCGCTTGTTTTTCCTGGCTTGGCGCCGCCGCCCATCTCGCCAGCTCAGCAGAAAACCGCTTTCTCTGGCCCCGGTCCAGCCTGTGCTGCGCTTTTGCCTTTAAAACATGGGCTGTGTGGCCGCCAACCGTAGGGCCTTCTCCCCTGACACACAGACGCTGTGAATAATTAACGAGGCCCCATGGCTCCTCGAGGGTCCACGCTGTTGCAGGGGGGCGGCCGAGCAGCTGGGCCTGGTGTCCTGTCCCCCCCCCAGAGCCCCAGCCCCTCCCGCCGCCCTCCCCACTCCGTCTCCTCCCGTGGGCCGGGCCGGGCCTGGGGCTGGCCTCTGGCTTGGCTCCAGCAGAGCTATTCCTGGGGAGGGGGTGGGTGCTGGCCCGGGGCCCACGGGACTCCAGGGCTTTGTGAGCGGAGGCTGGCTCGAGCCCGGACCTGCCCCCGGCCCGGAGCCACGGCACCTTGACCCCCCATCGCCGCCAGAGCCGCTGCCGGCCCTCGGCGGGTCCCCGCAGCTACCCCCCCACCCCCTTGGAGCGAGCCCAGGTATTTTGGCTTTCTGAGTCTGTACCGGCCCAGCCCGTCTTGCCCGGCTCCTCCTTCCCGGGCTCTGCACCACGGGCCAGCCTTGGGGTCTCTGCGTCTGCCCCGCTCGCTCCTGCTCCCAGGCCCGCCCCCTCCCCCCGCCCGGCTCTGCGCAGGCCAGGCTCTGCCGCTGCGGCTTCCGGGCTCCGTCTTGCACCCAGGAGGCCGTGGGGCGCTGGGTGGGGGGGACGGCACCTTCACCTCCCCCCCCCCCCCGCAGGTTTGCCAAGCTGCTCCTCCGCCTGCCGGCCCTGCGCTCCATCGGCCTCAAGTGCCTGGAACACCTGTTCTTCTTCAAACTCATCGGGGACACGCCCATCGACACCTTCCTCATGGAGATGCTGGAAGCCCCCCACCAAATGACTTAGGCCCGCCGGCCCGTCCTTCGCACCCACCCGCCGGCCTGGCCGCCCACTGCTCTTCTCGGCCGAGCCCCGTCCCCCGCCCCTTCGCCGCCTGGCCTCCGCGGACGTGGGGGCGCAGTCCGTAAGCCTCAGTGTCGCCGCCTCGCTGTGTCCAGTGCTCCTCGGCCGGGCCGCCGGGCCTTGGCTTTCTTGGGGTGGGAACTGCCACGAGCACAGCTCTGGGCAGCGGGGGCGGCTCCCCGGGTCGCAGGTGCACCCCCGAGCCACGCTGGTGTTTGGAACATTCCGTGCTCCTCTCCTGTGTGTGGAGTGACCCCATCGCCTCTTGTCCGGTGCCCCCGGCCGGCGGGCCCCGCCCAGGCTCGGGAGCAGGGCGACAGACACGGCCCCCGCCCCCCGGGAAGGTGAGGGGGCTCTGGGGCGAGCAGGAGCGGCCCCTTTTCCAAAGATGACTTGCAGCGTCGCCCCCGAGCCAAGCAGGACAGGAGCCGACCTCCGTGCAGGGTTCTGGGGCCCCCTCAAGGCTGCAGGGACTGGGGTCACCCACCTTCCCACCTCGCTTTCCCTTCACGTCACCCTGCTTTAGCTTCCCCCCCGGCACAGCCCCACGCAAGCTGGGGTGACAGACCCCGTGTGCTCCCGCCCACAGTCCCGTCTGCTGGTTTAGTCTGTGCGGAGGGGCAGGCCAGCCCCCGTCTCTGCAGGGCGAGCCTGCTTCCCGGCCTTCCCTGACGTCCAGGGCCCTGCTGACCTGTCGTGGGCAGAGATTGGGCCTGGGAGGCCCACAGGATGGGAGGGAGGAGCGTGCTTTGCCCAGGGGGTCTTCAGGCAGCTGAGCACATTTGGAGGGAGCCGGGGGGGCCCCAGGGGCACGTAAGCCTGGCGGGAAGGGGCAGGAGGGGCTGCCTCCCGGAGCTGTTGGTGGAGGGCCCCCCACGCTGGCGGCGTGTTCTATGTAGGAAACTTCCTGGAATCGGGGCCGGTGCGTGCCCTCGTCCTGGGGCCTGCCGCTGGACGGCCCTCGGGGACAGCCAGCCCGTCTGCTGTCGGAGTGACCGCCTCACGCTGGCTCTGGCCCCTGCTCTGGCTGACGGCTGCCCGGTCCAGGCCGGCACCTGCTTCTGTAGCATTTCCACGACCCGGGCAGGGGTGCGGCCTCCTGGGGCGGGGGCTCCGCGCTGCAGGCGTGCAGGGGCTCTCTCAGGTTGAACCGGCTTCTTTTGCACTGTAATGCCCTCCCTTTGGTTTGAGTACTTCCCGGTCTCATGCCTCCTCCACGAACCCAGCGTTTGTCGCTGGTGGGGGTCCGAGCAGGGATGGCAGGGGGTGGGTGACGCGGGCGGCTCCGGTCTGCTGGGCCCAGGGGGTTGCTCTGTAGCCTGGCTTCCCTCCTGCGGCCCCCACAAGCAGCCCTGGGTGGAGGGTGCCTTCTCTCACTGGGGCGTGGCAGGGAGGGGCCTCCAGGCCCCGTGGGGAAGGAGCTGTCCCTGCCTGGCCTTCCGAGTCCCCAGGCGAGCGGAAGGTGAGACGCCAGGCCGAGGCTCTAAGGGACCGAGCCTCCTTCCTGCCGTTCGCCCGCGAGGATGAAGGGGAGGGGTCGTGGAAGGCCTGCGCGGCTCCCAGACTCGCCCGAAAGTCTCAGCAGCCCTGGGGGGCTCGGTTGTGACAGGCAGTGATCCAGTCCCTCTCGGGGTCCCCCAGTTGTGGGAACGGCAGACTGCCCCACACCCGACACCCCTGGTGCCTCTGCAGCTGGACACCCCCCATCATCCACGCCCTGCCCTCTCCCCTCCCTGGGGTCCTTGGGAACGGGGGCCCCGTGGAGGAAGCCCAGGACCGGGTCTGTTGGAGGGTCGGCTTCTTCTTGAGAACCTGCCCGTTACGGGCCCAGGGGCCGGCTGCTTGTCCGTAGAGCACTGAGGCCCCCAGGCTGCGGCCCAGGAAGCCAGAAGCCCCAGCCGCTTCGGCCCGCAGGCGCTCGGGGCCGCCCCCTCCTCTCGCCTGCTGCCCTTGTTGCGCCGTCAGCGCTGTTGGGGAAGTTGGGGAGATGCCGTGTGGCTCGGGAGAGGGGTAGGGGTTCTGTTTAACCAGACCATTAGTAGTGTTACCAATCTGGTTCAATTAACGTGATTTTTGTAATTATTTTTATTATTATTATTATTTTGGTGGGACAATCTTTAATTTTCTAAAGATAGCACTAACATCAGCTTGTCGGCCACCTCTCGCCCGCCCTCGCCCCAGCCCAGCCCGGGGGTTTGCCGGGGCCCCGGGCGTGCCGTGCGGACTCACTTCCCGCTGTGACCTCGGGGACGGGGCACGAAGACGACCGCGCCCGCGGCTGCAAGGGGCCTGGTGGGAAGCCGGCCTGCCCTCGGCGCCGGGAAGCCCCCAGTCTCCACGTCTGGGCGTCCCTCCGGGATTCGGGCCGGCAGTGAGCGGGGACACCACGCGGAGCCCCCTCACCTGCGGGGGCCGCCGGCAGGGCCCGTCCGGACGCGCGGCCGGGGAGTGACCGGCTGATGTTGTCCCCATCACGGAACTCGGGCGCGTGGCCCGGCCCCGGTCGGCGTGGAGTCCGGCGTGACGCGTCTGTGCTGTACGGAGACCGCGCGGGGAAGTTACCAGCGTTCTGTCTTTATTTTTAATCAAGACTTTGCCCCTCGTTTTCCTATAAATTTGCTTCATGTAAGCAAGTACATAAGGACCCCTCCTTTGGTGAAATCCGGGTTCGAATGAATATCTCAAGGCAAGGAATGCATCTATTTTCAGATGCTTTGGAGCAAGCAGCTTTGTGGGCCCCGATCCTTAGCAAGGCCTTAGCTGGGACGCGCGGCCAACACTTTAGAGGGTGACGAGTACATACAGAGAGTAGAGAGAAAATGTCTAAAGCATCGGGAAAGGTAAAAAAAAAATCTATTTTTGTACAAATGTAATTTTATCCCTCATGTATACGTGGATGATGGGGGGTGGGACTTGTTTTTGCTTCTAGGGCTGGAGGAGAGGCCGCCCTCTCTGGGAAGCGTTTGGACGCTGCCTCGGCGAGGACTTTGTGGCGCCCGCTGCGCAGACGTTTGCCCTCGGGCGGGGGTGGGTTTTCTTCCCCCCTGAGTGACTCTCGAAGCCTTGCTGTGTCCCGGCCCCGTTGTCAGTCGGCCTTCCCGAGACTCCGAGACTCCGTTTGACTGTGAACTTTCTGCCCTGCGTGATGGTTCTCGGAGCGCCGCCACCGGTGGGCCAACAGGGGCGGTAGAACGTGGAAAGGAAAACAGGAAAACGTGAGAGGAGAAACAAAATATGAGCGTTTAAAAATAGATCACCATTCCGTGCTCGTTTTTTCTGCCGGGGGGCTTTCCTGTCTGGGGCTGGGAGCTGGCCGCGTGAGGGGCAGGCGGGCTTCCCGGTGGCGGCGCGGGCGCGGGGAGGGGGCACCTCGGCTGCTGCCCGACCTGCAGGGGACACCGGTCCAGGGCAGCGAGGCCCTGGACTTGGGCCATTGGCGCCCCTGTCCTGCAGTCGTGCCCCTCCCTGGCCTGCGCTGCTCTGCAGCCCCCGCGGAGCCCCTGGGAGCCGCTGTGCGCCCTTGGGCACTGGGCACACGGCCACTCGCCCTGCCCCGGGCTGCCCGAGCGCGAACGGGCCAGCGGCGCTCACACGGGGCCACAAAGTGAATGACGTCATCCAGCTGCCGCGTTCCTAACGGAGTAGTGACACCCCACCAGCTACGTCCTATGTCATCACTGCTTCCTCATCTCCACGCCGTCCAGGAGCCGTGTCCGCGTCCTCCCGGGCACCTTCCCAGGGAGGGCTGGAGTCCTGCCCTGGGCCACCAGACGGATGGCCGACCAGGCGAGGGCCGCTCCCCGCCAGAGCAGTGGACCTCACCATGGCAGGCCCGCGGCTCCCCTCCCCAGCGGGTGTGCCCACAACACGTGTGCACGTGTGAACTCTGTGCACACGTGCACGCGCAGGCCCCACGCACACACACACATAGCACTCGCACGGAGCACACGACGTCCGTGTACGTGAGACACGCGTGTGCGCCCCATTCTGTACCATGAACACACCACGTGCACACAGCCTGCATACACAGGTGCCCGCTGTGCACACCGGCGTGCCAGGGCCTCACGAGGCCTCCAGAAGTCCCCAGGGGAGTCGGCACCCTCCCCCCACAGGCTCCCCCGGACGCTGGGCCTGGCCGGACTGACCGGCTCTGCTTTCCATCTGGTCAGAAGCACGTATTACCAGCCGTGGGGGCTGCTTCTTGGATCTGCAAAGAGGGTCAGGCCTGGGGGGCCTGGGGACTTGGGAGGCCTACGACCCCGTGGAGGGGCCCCTTGTCCTTCCTTCCGCATGACCAAAGCCACCGCTGAGCACGCCGTGTGGGGCTGCCAGGTCCCTGGTGGTCCCCTTCCCTGTGCGGGCGCGGTGGTCACAGGGAAGCTGGGAGGGCGCCATGTGTGTGTCCCCTTCAGAGTGCAGGCTCGGACAGCCGCAAAGCCAGGAGGGGCCGCTCAGGTCTGGCAGGGGGACCAGGAAAGGAGTGGTCCTCACGGGTTTTCAGGGCGTGGCCTTACCCAGACCCTGCCCTTGGGGTTGGGAAGGTCGATCCCTGTCTTCCTAAGGAGCCGTGGGGCGGGGGGCCCGGGCGGTGCTGAGCCTCTTGACCTGGTCTGTCAGTCTGAATCAGTGAGGCCAGTGACCGAGATGAGCTCTGCGGGGGCCACTCGTGCCCCAAGCCAGGTTCCCCCAAACCTGTTCCAGGACGGAGGTTCCTGGGCGCACAGCTAGGGCGGTGTGCCAGCCCCGGCGACGGGGAGCAGAGGAGCGTGGGCAAGAGGCCAGCGAGGCACCTGATCTCTGCGGTGAGTGCAGCCCCTGGCGACCCACCCCCCAGGAACAGGACCCCAGACGACGCATGGGTGCCCACAACACCGCACGGCAATGGGGCCTCGGGCCTCCCTGCTGCCCCGGCTGCCATGGCGACAGCTGCCCAGGGTGGCCCCCCTGGGCCAGAGATGCTGTGTGAGAGCTTTGTCACTGGCACCATGAAACTCGAGGCGAGGGCGGGCGGGCAGGAGCATTTGGGATGGGACAGTGCTAAGCACCCACTGTGTAGCCGGTAGCCCACACTGTGACAGGAGGGGCTGGTCCCGCTATCAGCAAGCAAGCGGGCAGTGTGCTGGGGGCACACGTGTGCTCGGGACACGGGGGTGCTGCGGGGGAGAGGCCCTGGCACCCTGCCCACCCTGCCTCGGACATGTGGGACCGGAGCTGGTGCCACCGCTGGGCGTGAGGGCGGCAGCGCCCAAGGGACAGGAACCCATGCAGGGGTCAGGGAAGCCGGGGGGACCACAGGCAGGAAGGGGCTGGAGCGTGGGGGGGAGTCAGGGAAAGGGGGCCAGGTAAAGAGCTCGGTCCCCAGCCCCTAGTGCCCCAAGGGTCCCATCTGTCCCTAAACTCGGGCTGCTGGTGACCTTGTGTTCTGAGTGTCCGAGTACGGGCCATTCCAGCGAGTTTCCAGCCACCCCCCAGCTACAGAGAGCCGAGGGCCCAGCCACCCTCCTGCCACCCCCATGTGGACGGTCCCCCAGCGGCAAGGCGGCCGAGGTGTGGAGCAGCACTGCCCTCTGCTGGAGACGCGGGCCAGAGCTGTCACCCTGCTCCCGCCGGTCCCTTCCTGTCCCAATTCTCTGCATCAGTCACTGGGAGGCGTCCCCCAGTGGGTTAGCTTCTTAGCTTCGGAGGTCAGGGCTGTGGGTCCACAAGGTGAGCCATTATTGTGCCCTTGAGGGTGCGAATCCAAGGGCAGACAGGACCTGCCTGGGGGGAAATCTAGAGGGTGGGCCCTTCATCACTGGATGGCACCTTGCAACTTGGGCCTTTGCAGGGCGGCCTGCGCACGGCTGTCCCCGACCTGATCAGAGCGCGTGAGGCCGGCACTCTGCACCGGGGGGGGGAGGGGGGGGGGCTGAGAAAGCCTGCGTCCACGGCCGGCCAGGGAGCTCCAGGGTTTATGGGCAGAGTTGGGTGGGAGGTTCTAGACCAGCGTGGCCCGCTGCCCAGAGAGGACCATGGGGTGGGGGCTGGAAGGGACCGGTCTGATGGTGCCTTCCTTGGCTGCCCTGCCCCGAGGGGGTCCCAGTGCAGCAGGGCAGGGGTGCGGCTTAGAGAAACCCTCCCTGGCTCTGGGGCAGCCGTGGGAGCAGCACCGACTTCCGGCTTGGGCCCCTCGAGGAGACATGAGGCTCCATAAGCCAGGCCCCGGGGCCACCCCCAGCTGGGGATCTGTTGGGCACAGCACTCACCTCCCTGGCCTCAGTGTCCTGTCCGTGGCCGGGTGGCCGGGATCACCAGCGTGTCCCACGAAGGCTCAGAGCGTCATCTCGCCACCGCTCAGGTCAGCAGTTGAGGCCAGGAGGGCAGGTGAGAGCTCGGGGTCAGATCGGCAGTGGAACCCGGGCCTGACGCCTGCCCACCTCCCCTGCCCATCGGCTGCCCATCCCTGCAGAAGGCTCTGGATCCCTGCGGGGGCACTGGGCGCGTGGCTCTGATGGGCACAGGCCATCCAGCGGTCACTCGACAGCACGTGCATCCCACACTTGCACGTGAGCATCGGTAGGTCACTCGCTCCTGGTCACTGAAGGCAGGGGTCCCTGCGAGGCCCTCCAGCCGGTGACCGGTACGTGGGCCTACAGCTCCCCCGAGCAGAGACGTGCTCCCCCAGGGAGCAGCAGAAAGACATGGGCGTGTCAGAAATGCGGAGCCTTAGAGGGGACGACACGGCCAGACTCCGTTCACGGGTGGTCCCAGGAAAGGCCTGGTCCCCAGGCTTCGGGGGGGCAGGTGGAGCAGGGGGTGCTGTATGCCGTGTGCCGCCCTAACGGTGGGGACAGGACACCGTGCACCTGTCCCGCCCGGCGCCCTTGGCCACGCCCCTTGTTGCGAGCAGACTGAGCAGAGACAAGGCTGGGGCGGATGCCAGGGTAGGTGACAGTCACCCGTGTGTGGCTCGGCTGGACCGGCACCCTCGCTGAATGGTTGGAGAGGAGCAGCGTTTGTAGACGTCAAGGCGGAGGGAGCTCGTGTGGGAGAGGCAGTACCGCGGCCCCGAAGCCGCTCCCCAGGCCACAGGGGAGCCGGGCTCGTCCCGTCGGGGCGGGGGTGCCGGGGTGGCGGCAGCCGTCACGCGGTGGGACGGAGCTGTCCACAGCTGGCCCCGTGTGGCCGCGCACACAGCACAGGCGAGCGCGCCTGGGAACAGCCCTGCTCTGCCCGCTGAGCGAGACTGGCAGACCACCCCCCCCCCCCCCCCGCCGTGCGCGCCCAGACCCCGGTCTCTGCCCCGGAGCCCACCGGCCGAGTGGAGGAGCCCGAGCCTCCGGCGGGGCCCGGAGAGGGAAGGGGAGCGAGTCGGCCAGAGCACGAGCCTGGGGACCGTCGGCAGGACGCAGGACGGCTCCCGGGGCGGGCTGTTCAGGATGAGGTCGCACCGGAGGACTGCCCCCCTCGTGACACGGATACTCCCATGAGCAAGTGACAGGGAGTTGGTCCAGACGCCCCAACCCCGGAGAGGTGGGGGCGGAGCCCAGTCCAGAGTGACGGCTGTGCAGGGAGACGTCCTGATCGAGGGGACGCTGTCCAAGGGGGAGCAAGAGGGAGTCCAGCACGCTGGAGGGACCTGG